>JBBPJV010001248.1:0-10331 GCA_038088915.1 Sutorius aff. eximius
GTGCAGTCCACCAGCCCAGTTGATAGCGATATCGCACTTGTCCCGGCTGAGACGAGCGGCGCCCTCTGACGCGCCTATTAATAAATAGGGCTCTCTCAACTGTAACTTGACTAACCCATAGAGCCGCCAGCGGATATAGAACAATAGTCAAAAAGCCCGTCAAAGACGGGGCAATCATCCCCAACATTGTCTATCTCATGGGACGGTGTCAGAGTAATGATAGGTTGATTTGAATAGCTTTGTTCAACATACACTTATGCTGTTCTTTAATGTAAGAATTCATGTTGCTTGGCGTTATTCTACTGAGGAAATCAACATACTCGTCCGAGTGGAACTGTGTCATCTCGCGTTTCGTCGCGGGTTTTGCACGCTATGGAATGGGAAGCAGAAGGGCGTCAATTTCCAGCAGGCATATTTTTGTACACCCACGAAAATTTCCATTTTCTTGTAAAGCCCGTAATTCATGACGAGGGAATGACACATCCGTATTCGAGTTGGTTTCATCCTGGTAACGGAAAGCCATTCAGACCTGCTTACGAGACAGTACAGAACATCGAGATACATACGGATGCCCAGGGCCATAGTGGAAGCCCCCGATGTCCGAGTCGAAAAAGTAGCACTGGAGGTGGACATCCATCCAGAAGGAATTGTATCTTGAGGCCCAACTGGCTCTTATGATACAGAAAAAACACGCACAACTCGCTTTTTTTGGGCTTCTCCATCAAGGGGCAACATAATCTCGGACATCTTTTACGACGGCGTTGGGCGAGGCTGCAGCGGTGACAAGATATGTGCAATCTGGGGCCTGGATTGTTTCCGCGCGCTTCTGATCATTAAACACATACTCACGTGCGCGGCATGTCCGAGTCTCCGCAACCCGCGTCGAGTTGAGCGTTGTGGCATCCCACACTTAATATGTACTGAGGATCGATTGGATTGAACTAGTACAATGAAAACATGCTCGGAGACATTTGTTTGACGGTCCACATCCATCAAATTTTAGCTTTTCCTAGAGGGGCATCACTTCCTTTGTACACTAGGGTGGAGGGAGCGACGCCGAAATCGTCCGGTAAATGGATGCCCTATACAAGAGTCAATGATAAGACAACGTGTAGTGGACACGGGAGCGAACGATTTCCCCAGCTATCACGCGGACCTATGAAGTAATTTCAGGACGGTGTACGGACTTTATGGGTGAGATCGTGCCCCCACCATGGACCAATGATGGACTGCGTGCAGTGCGGCAAACCACAACTTGATGGCAACCGGGTCAGTCAGACCGTTCGTATGCTGGTTTACTCTCACCTCTCTACCAAAGGTGGTCTTGAAAGTATGAGGAAATGGTGTCACGGCGTTCATGGTGATGACCTGATCCAGTGGAATTAAAGGGGATGCTTCGAGCTCTTTCAGGCGTGATATCGAGGAAGCCAATGCATCATGGGCCTCGGAGAGGCTGCTCTCCATGGGAGTGTTTCGGTTGCGCACATCATAGGACAAGACGTAGGGTTGGCTTCCAACCACACAGTCGATCAGGAGAATGAAGTGGTCGCGCGCGTGGCGAAGGTGTTTTCCTATTAGGGGTATCGTAACCAGCGTTAAAGCGAGAAAGGGATGTACGGCAAATGGGATACCGATTGTTGAACCAGGAAGATAGAGGGACTGTGCGGTAAGCTGAGTGTCGTCGGCCAACGCATTGTCGACGAGATCGAGCGCCTGTTGCAAGATAGTGGAGGAGACGAAAAGGAGCTCCGATAGCTGAGACGGGTGTGGATCGTGGTCGCCATTGATACGACTGGGGTCGGTCTTTGTCGACTCAGACATGGCTGACTGCAAAGACATGTCGGGGCTATGTTGAATGAGGTTGGGATTGGACATTGGCAAATAAATAGGCGAACACCAGCGGGCGGCAATGCAAGCATATATTCGTCGAGGATGGCCCCGAGGGGAGTCATCTGATTACATTTACGAACGCGGTGGTGGCATATTCCTTGTGCCAAATTTCGAATAGCCCACGAGGCAAAGTTAGGCTGTCCAAACTCAAGCCAAGGAGATTTGTTCTGCCAGAGATTCTCCAAAACCAAGCAAGGTGTGGATCAGAGACAGGAAGATCGTCAGCAAATTCGCGTCCACCGTCGTCGTCGCTCTGGTTCTGACCTCGCCAAACTCAGCACCCTCCGTCCTATCCCACATACCGCTCATGTAAGCAGCTCGCTACACTCAATACCCGCTTCCTCCGACTTCATTCTCTCTCATCCACCATATGCTTGCTTCAGTCAGAAAGGTGGGCTCTCTTGCTCGTGTAAGTACAAGGCTCACCATACAACCCTTGCACACCCTGACCACCTCTTCAATTCGTTTACCCAAGGCCGTCCACGCCGGCCAGCGCCGTTTTCTCTCCATACATGAATACCAATCGGTGAAACTTCTGAATGCAGTACGTCGGTGTGATAATCTATTTTCACTCAGTTTGCTCACATCACTTGCAGTATGGTATCCCGACTCCAAAGAGCATCGGCGCAAAGGGCCCCGATGAGGCTTTTAAGGTTGCACAGAATTTCGGTACGACCTCGTCTTGGGCCATCGTGGAAAAGGCTTCTCAATGCTGTGGTATGTTCGTTCATAGGCACAGACAAACTGGTCATAAAGGCTCAGGTCCTTGCTGGCGGCCGAGGTAAGGGAACTTTTGACAACGGATTCAAGGGAGGTGTACACGCCGTCGACACGTATGTCCTCTTGTGTATAGACCTTGCCCGTGCTGACAATGTGATAGTCCTGAACAGGCACGCGAATTCGCCAAGAAGATGATCGGTGCTAACCTCATCACGAAGCAAACTGGTTCTGCTGGCCGGATCTGCAACGCCGTTGGTTCTATCCCAAATGTCAAATTCATGCTACTCATGACTATTAGGTCATGCTTGCCGAGCGACGGGATCCCGCTCACGAATATTACGTTGCAATTCTCAACGATCGTGTTACCCAGGGTCCTGTTTTGGTAGCATCTAATCAAGGTGGCATGAACATCGAGGAAGTGGCTGCCAAGGACCCCAATGCTATCATAACCACTCCAATCGATGCTGAGAAGGGCGTCGATCCTTCGGTCGCTTTGGAACTTGCGAGGACGCTTGGGTTCAAAGACGCGACAGCCCAAAAGGAGGCGGCGGATATTTTTGTGGCCTTGTACAAGTTATTCAAAGACAAGGATGCTACCCAAATTGAGATCAATCCCATGGCGGAGACCACCGACGGTCATGTTCTTTGGTATGTCAGCGCTCCCACACACATGTCAATCTGCTGAAACATCATTTCCTTAGCATGGACGCTAAACTTGGCTTTGATGATAACGCCGAGTTCAGACAGAAAGACGTTTTCGCCCTTCGTGACATTTCTCAAGAAGAGCCTTCCGAGGTTGAGGCGCAAAAGGCCAATTTGAATTTCATCAAGCTTGACGGTAGCATCGGCTGTTTGGTCAACGGTGCAGGTTTGGCGATGGCCACCATGGATGTGTTATCATTGCACGGCGGAAATCCTGCAAACTTCCTCGATGTCGGGGGGTAAGGAGTAGATTTCTCGCGCCACTCAATGTTGTTTACGCTCTCTGCAGTGGTGCTACCCCAGAGACCGTCAAGAAGGCGTTCGAAATCCTCTTGACCGATCCCAAGGTTAAGAGTATTTTCATCAACATTTTTGGAGGCATCATGAGATGTGATTACATTGCCGAGGGTGTCATCCGCGCCACCAAAGAGCTTGGCCTCAGCATCCCACTGGTCGTTCGACTCAAGGGCACAAAGGAGGAAGAGGCGAAGAAGTGCGTTATTATATCCTATCACTGATGGCGCGAGAACCACTAATCCTTTCCCTAGCATGATCAAGGATTCCGGTCTCAAGATTTTACCCTTTGATGATCTTGATACAGCCGCTGAGAAAGCTGCCGAGCTGGCACACGTGT
Source organism: Sutorius aff. eximius (assembly GCA_038088915.1). NCBI lineage: Eukaryota > Fungi > Basidiomycota > Agaricomycetes > Boletales > Boletaceae > Sutorius > Sutorius aff. eximius. The sequence goes on from JBBPJV010001248.1 coordinate 3,947, forward strand.
AGAAGCTAGAATTTTACATAGACTATCTTGTTTACCTTCTAATGAGTCCTGTCACCCGCATATATCAATTGCGTAAGTTTGTTCAGTGATGAATCGACGAAGAACAGGATAGAGTTGCATTCAAATGAAACAGAAATATCAATATATCGTCGGAATGGACATATACGATGTGAGCACAACCGGTCACCATGATGGCCGAGGGAGGGGAACATGCGTGTACATGGGCTGTGGAGGAACATGACTTTGTGAATGAGGCGGTTGCTGCATGTGAGGGATTGTAGATAGGCCCTCTGAACGGTCCTGTCCGCGTTCCGGGAGACCAGAGTTCATGTACGGCGGACGATGCCCAGAGGCAATCATCGCGGGTGGATGCATTAGCACCGGGCTACCGTTATACATGGGCACACTCGCTGGTGCAGCAGCATGCATGACTGGGCTTAGCATAGGGATTCCGCGCGGGCGTGGTGGTGCTGATCCTGTAACAGATGGTGGTACATTTTGGGGAGAAAGACTTGATGGATAAACGGGATGGACTGGTGTTGGTGCAGGGTATGCTACCATTTGGGTGGGGTAAGGGGAAGGAACCGGCCGTACTGCACTATTGTTCTGGGAGGTCTGCACGGGTAGCCACATGGGGTGGTTGTACAGCGGAGGGTGTCCATTCATAGCGACCCGCGGTATGGGGCTCGGCGCGGCAGGAGGGTACAACACAGTAGGGCTCGGGGAGTGAGCAAGCATTGGCGACGGGAATGCGGTAAAGTGGGGACGCATGGCAGCACCGGGAGCTTGAGGGGCGTTTTGATAGTTGAAGGTCGGAGGGCGTGTGATTGGGCCATTCGCAGCGGGTGGTGACAAGGGTGGAGGTCGGTGGGATGATGCATTGGATGGTGTCGGTACTTGCTGGAATGCACGGGTCACCTCATGAAGAGATATTTTCGAGGCCACTGTAGCACTGGTTGGTGGCGGCGTTTCCCCATCTTCGGACTTGACCTCTTGAATAGTGAATGGTAGTGCAGTGAGATCATCGGCTATACCTTCCAAGGAGTTCACGACGGAGATTTGCTCCTTGTCCGCTGTTTGAGACCAGACAGCTCTGAGATGGTCTGGGTCGGGTGCCCTGGCGGGTGAGTCTTTGCTAGAGAAGCTCAGCGGCGACTTCGTCCAGGGAGTACTGAAGGATGCTGATGCGGGGGTACGCAGCGATCGTTCGGTCTAATAACATACGTCAGCTGATAAAAATACCGTGAACCAGGTCATGAACACACAGATTCCTCCGAGACTTTGCTCTCAGCCTGTGTAACCAAGCTCAGGGTAGGGAGTTTGATGTCACGGTTTACTTCGCCGACACTGGGTCTTGTTATTGCAACAAGACCATTGGATTCCGAGGGAGCAGCTTCGGGCGACGCGTCGGCAATCGACGAGGACAAGAGCATACTTGTTTCCGGGTGGGAAACTTGAATACCTTCCTCCAGCTCACTGGCTACTGTGAAATTGACGATGGCCGCTGAATCTTGGTAGGTCGAGCTGGGATCGCGATAAAACCCAATTCCTGAGCCCGCTGGCAATTTCGGCTGTGACCTCTGGCGCACCAAGTAGGAATCTGATTTTGTGGACACTTCTTGTGCGACCGTAATACCGGAGGTAAATGTTGCAAGTTCCGGGAGCGGAGAACAACTTGTGACATTCAAGATAGGTATGGTTTCCTCTGGGGGGGTGGTTTTCAGGGTCATAAAGGGGGGAGCGGGTCCCCTACGCCATGTGGGAAGGTCGTCGACTGCCTTGGAACGTCCAGGCGCTGTGCTGGATTTAAGGAATCCGGAAGGCAGGTTGACTTTGGGGAGAGAGGCGAAGTGCGTGCGGGTGGCCCTCGGTAACTGGACCCTATATCTAGATCTGCTACCTTTGCCTGGAGGAGGACGCCTGAACAGAATCTCGTTCACCGACAAATCGCGCTTGCTCATCCCGTCAACCGGAGGATCCCAGGATAGAATGTCAAAGCGGACATGGCTGGACGAGTTTTTCAGCAGGTGCAATTGTCGCTTAGGAGTCGCGTCAATTGGTCGAGAAATTGTGGGCAACTTGACAGCAAGGGAGAATAGTCGGGGGGAATGTGGGGGGTTGGACCCAGTGGTGGCGAAAATCTCTTGGTCTGAGTCTGATTGTGGTTGTCTCAGGGCTGGAGGCAACCATTTGACGTCTTTCGATAATCTAGTCGCAACCAGAGGGTCGTGTACTCTGACTTTTGGCTTAGCAGCACTAGCACGCCAATTTACGGGTTCGTTTGGTGAAACCCCCTTCCCAGCGTCAACCTGCATATTATCCAGGGCACCCTTGATACGAGACATGGCATCATCCAAGGCTGACATTGTGACCTGTCGAAAGGGCACTGCGCCTTTACTATAACGATGATTAGAAACCGTTGGGGATGAGTGGCCCCGTGTAAAAGAGTGTGAACCGTTGGGTCCAGGAAGCCTACGAGAATCGTGTTCCCTCACCCCATGGGTAGGCGCTGTGGAGAACAAAGAGTGTGCCTGGATCTGATCGTTTGAAGGGAGAACGGATGCTTCCGGAACGACGGGAAGGGGGTGACGTTCGGAAGATGGCGAAATAATGCATTTAGCATCAAGTGCCTGTGGAGGAGCATCTTCAAAGAAATCGCTGGTAGCCAGTCGCGCGGGAAATGGATGACGCCCAGGAGGCGTAGGCGAATCCGAGGACGCCGGGTCCACCACCGATGCCATTGAAGCTTGCTCGCCGCCAACGAATTTACCGAGATCAGAAAAATCAACAACCTCGAGGTTATCGTCGGAAACGACACTGGATGCTTCCTGGAACACTGAGGGTGAAAGAACCGAGAGTTGTTGTGGTTGGGACCGTGCATTATTGCTGCGCCACGAACCAGCCTGTTCCGAAGGTGGAAGTGGCTCATTTACGGAGGTGGTACGCGAACGTGAAACTTGAGTATTACGTTGTGGACACGCATCAGGCTTTAGTGAAGGTTGTCGTTCATTGGCGTTGTACTGGGTAGCTTCAAATGATTTATGCTCCTCCGGGTCGGCAACATGTTGATCCGAGTCTTGCGCAGAAGCAACGGCCTGCTCAATAATCTCTACGGCAGCCGTTTTCTGAGGTGTTGGGTGAGTCGACTCGTATCACACTTCATAGAAAACGCTCACTTGAACTTGCGTCATTCGTGCTTCAAGTTCGGCGGCCTTCTTTCTTGCACGCTCCTTCTCTTTTTCGCGCTCTTCTTCTTCTAGTTGCCATCTCTGTTTCGCGCGCTCCGCAGATATATGCATAGCGGTCTTGTGTACGCCTTCGATGTCTAACACTGATGAACCACCCGAGGGCTGTGCCTCTGAGGCAGTCACAGGGTCCGTACCTGGTAATTGGGAAACCCTAGAACATTGGGTCGATGCGTTCGCAGGAAGGACGGATAAATACTGCAAAGGAGATTCTCGTGCCTGAGATCTCCGGGAGAACGGGACATCCGAAGAATGAGACGACCCTTGCTGTTGACCATCGGGAATCGAACCGGCAAAGGAAGCGTTTGAGAGTCGGCGAGGTCGTCTCTCGCTGACACAACGGGAATCGTGAAAAGATCCAAATGGCCCACCCGAGTCTCTAACTCTGACCTTGCTCTGATCATTGTCACCTCCGGGAGTATGCAGAGTAGCATCACGCTCCGCATTCCGTCTACCTATTAAATCCCCAGCGTAGTTCCTTGATGACTGCACCAATATATCATGAGTTCCCTCAGCTGGTTTCTGCAATAGATGCACAGGATGTACCGAACTATGAGGGGGAACGTCCCTGCTAAAACGAGGTTCAGCAGGTGAAGGAGCGGGCTCTCCGTGAGCATTCCGCCTCGAAAATCCGATGCTGGAACCAAATCGGTTTGGAAAATGGTGACTGGTGTAAGGCTCTAACCTGTTGGAACGCTCATTGAAAAGTACCCTTGACCCCTCCACCGAGGAATGACCGGGTTGGGATGGGGTAGGGGAAACCGATACGTGTCGGGAAGAACGACTGGGCAAGTCTCTTTGAAGTGTGATGGGTGACTGCCTGGCGCGAGGCCAGCTACGATCAAAATCGTCCGCAAACCTCTCTTCTTTGCTGACAGGCTCAGTCGACACATGGTCAGTGGTTGAGACGGAAATGTCTCCATCCATGGGAATGGTGCTCGCGGTGGACGGCTGTGTGGTAGTGGTTGGGGCTACTTCGTACTGCCGACCATCCCCAAATTCGATGACGTCGGCGAGAAAGTTGTCGTCATCTTCTTCCATCTACGGATAGTCAGATGAGAACGCCCTTGGTGACAAGTAGTACGAACCTCATCCCAATGATGGGCATTTGGATCCAGGTGTACGCCCCTGAACGCGTCGGCTTCTTGAGGCGGGACTCGATTCAGTACTAGGGGATCTTCAGGCCTCGGTTCTTCGGCTTTCATAATGCGGCCTGTGGATGAAACAATTACTATGCATTGGTTGACAGACCTAACAGCGGATGAGGAACTGGCCTTGAGCAACTTCGGCTGCGGTAGGAAAATCGGTGCGTGCAGCGCTATCGGAGGTTACGGGAAGAGACTTCGCATTCCCCCAGGCGGGTCTTGTGGACATATCCTTCTTGACCAACGGAGACGAGGAAGTTATTGCACTTCTTGGTTGCGGTTGTATGACCTTGCCAGCGTGTGGGAACTGGGGCACTGCAGGTGTTGATGCGGGTGGTTGGGGTGGTGGAGCATTTGAGGAAGAGGATGGGGTGGTGGAAACGGGTGGAGTGGCAGACGAAGGGCGAGACCAACCTGGACCGGCGGTTGTGGACAATTGTGCGGTTGATGTGAGCTTGGCGGTCACGAGCTTTGAATGGGAAGTGGAGGACGGAGGTATAGGACGAGCTGCTGGGAAGGGTGAGAGGGACCAAGGGCAGGAAGGGAGACATACGGGCAGGGCTACCAGACTTGGCAGCTATAGCGAGGCTGGCGACGACAGAGGATGCGACAGAAGAGGAGTTCTTCTGGAGAAACTTCTTGTTTATGTTGACCGCGCTGAACCGCTTCGGATGAGGAATAGCGAATGGGGACGCGGATGACGGAGTCGCAGCAGGGATGATGGTGGGTACGTGATCCGGGGTGGTAGAGTTGGTGTACGGTTGGTCCGGGTTCGGTAGCGGGGACAGTGTGCGGGCTTGCAAAGGGTCACCGCTGGGGGTGAGTGTCACTGCGTCGGGTCCATCCTGCGATGATTCCGATGATGCTGGTTCTGGTTTGTCGGTATTGGCCATAGACGCGCCCAAGGACGCTGATCGCTGACTTTTTGAGAGCGAGAACGTGTTAGCTCGTCGTCGTCGGGCGGTGTCGGTGCGACGTGGAGGGCGACGAGGCTCACCTTTGGAATGTCTGATACGCTGAGCAGCGCGCTGAACGAGTTTTTGTCCTCGCTGCAGCAGACGAAATTGCACGCGGACGTGTCTCCTTTTTCGGCTACACTTGGACTACTACATATCTACCATATCCCTCTCACGCGTACATAGTCGATCCACCTCCCCTTCTAGCGCCATGTTTGCCATCTCAATTTGCAGAATGCTCGACAATAGTTCCGTCCACCTTGTCTCCAGTGTCGTTAGTTGTGCTCCATACCGCGTCTATGCTCACATTAGCGAGCAATCGCCGTCGCGAGCCCACATCCGCGCACCTGTGAGTTCTTGCGCTCTCGGTTCAGCTCCGTCGTCAGCTCTTTCAGTTCCTCGAGCGCTCTCTCGGACTGCTTTGCCGTCTCCTCTAGCAGGTAGTTGTTGATCCGCCAGGCATTCTGGCCATACGTCTGTAGCAGTGCAAGGTTCGTGTGCCTAACAACACCAAGTGAATCGAGGCACTACCGTTCTGCAGGTCCTGGGACAAACCGTAAGCGCTGATGCTCAAGTTGAGCGTGTGCATTCCGAAGAGCTTCCCGCCACTCTTCATCAGTTCCGGGCGACGATGTGGGCGCGGGTAGTTGGTGCCTCACACTATCCAGTGGTGGCAAGGGCTGGTGCGCCTCTACACGCGCAAGCTCTGCAGCCAGTAGAGGGCTACTCTATATTGTGTGTACAGCTGAGGTTCATGATACTGAGACGAGATATCTGCCGAACCTTGAATAACTCAAACGGTGGTGGGACGCTCGGATGGATGGTCTGTGGAGGCTTGGGCTCAAGCGCCAGCTCCCTGTCGACTTTTTCCTTAAGGATAGGATACTGCTCGAGATCATTGTCGTAGTACGGGAGTGAATCAAAAACGGTCGTTTTGTCGTCAGAGATTGACGCCATGGTAAAGTTGCATCAGAAATTCCTACTCCGACCAGCTCGTCCCCAACCACAACCACCAGATGTCCTTGCGCGCGACCACCCC
>JBBPJV010001249.1:0-10323 GCA_038088915.1 Sutorius aff. eximius
GAATCACAGATTGACCATTGAGTGGTGCATTATAAGGTTTAACCTGGGAAACATTTACCACCAGGTGGATCTTCATTGACAATGGGAGTTGCAGCTCAACTGCATTCAGGAGTACCTGAGTGATGGGATAGGATCCAAGCCACTTAGGTGACAGCTTGGGGGATGGGAATGGAAGTGTGAGGTTTTTCGTAGAAAGCCAGACTTGCTGACCAACTTGGTAATTGGGATGTTTGGACTGTGATGCTTTGGCTGAATGTTCCATTTTGGTTTGTGTGACTTCAAGTGCTGCTTGAATTTCCTTGTGGGAATGAATGAGGTCTGAGCCAAACTGATGAGAAGAAGCGGGGTTTTCAAAACCCATGTGAGGGGCATAATTCCTGGTGACAGCAAATGATATAGTGCCAGTGGCTGCCATGAGGGAATTATTATGTTGGAACTGAGCTAGTTTGAGCCAGTCCACCCATTTGCTTTGCTTCTTTGCAACATAAATTCAGAGATATTGTTCTAGGTTGTGATTTACTCATTTGGTTTGACCATCCGTTTGAGGATGAAATGTTGTCGAGAGTTTCTGCTGAATGCCAAGCAACTTGCAAAGTTCTCAGGTGAAATCAGAGGTGAATTGAGGGCCTTGGTCAGAAACTATACTACTTGGAAGTCCATGGATACACCACATGTGATCTCTAAATAGTTGGGCAGTATCTAAGGAAGAGAAAGTTTTTGTACATGGAATAAATACAACTTCCTTTGAGAATTGGTTGATGACTACCATAATAGCTGTGTACCTGTTGGATTCAGGTAAGTCCATAATAGAGTCAACAGATACATCCTGCCAGGGATGTTGCACTGCTGGGAGGGGCATTGATTTACCAGCAGGAGGTTGATTTCCTGATTTGGAAGTGGTGCAGCCATGACATGAGTCAATGAATGTGTTGACATCTTTTGATATACCAGGCCAGCTGTAATGCCATTGGATAGAAGCAAGCATACAAGATTGCCCAGGGTATCTGGTGATTGGGGACTCATGATATAATTTAAGGATTTCAGATCTCAGATCCAGGGGAATGAAGACTTGTTTTGTTATGAACTTGTTTCCTTTAACCTAACTACACTACTCTTACACTTGTAGTCTACTCTTTTCTCCTTCATATTTTGTCACAACAGGTCATGTGACTTCCCCCCTATCTTTCTATTCTCATGATCATGTGACCAGACCTAGACTCCTATGATGTCAGACCATGTGACTGGTCTAGACCCATGACATCATAGATAAGAGCCTATTCTGCTATTGTCTGTACCTTTTGTTATCTATCGTACCATCTCCCATGATATATTAGTCATGTATTAGTAATAGCCTTGGCATATATATATATACCTGGGTGTAGCTACGACTGTCCCCCAGTCTAGCTCACTTGGGCATTACCTGGGAATTACCTCAGGCCTGAGTGGGATACCTAGTCCATTTCTCCTTATTACCTTCGCCTGTGGTAACCATTCCACGTGTATCTCTTTTTCTCTACAAATGTTGCTAGATGTCATATCTAGTTCTTGTTCCACCTTGTTGTCATTTCCTCTCAACCTTAGTAGTTCTCGTTTCACTTGAGCTAGACTTCTTACAAGGTCGAACTCGCCCTGGACTCCAGGGTAGGAGAAGTATGAGCACCACTAGAAGGGCTCTGGGAACAGTAGTCATACAGTTGTCCGCCGTCTAAATATGGATAACATTGCTATCTCCATAGTGCATTAGGGGCCCCTCTGACAAGTAGCTGCAAGCGCTCTGCGTGATTGGTGAGATGGTGCTAAAAAACCGTCTACAACCTGGTTCCTCCCATGTTGGAAGTGACATAAAAACACCATGTTCTACTGTAGGGTTTCCTACCCTAGCTTGTCAACAGTTCTCCCTGCTGCCTGTGGAGATTTAGTTTTTTTTTACAGTTGTATGTCCCCTCAATAATCCAACACTTTCAAGACATGTGACTTGGAAGCTTTCCTCACCCCTACAGCCACACTCTACCCAAACAGTGACCCAGTTGTGACTTTTGCAAACAATTGGCTCACAGACATACAGTGGGAAAAGAAAATACATCCCAGAGACCATACAGTTCTCACCACTCCCATGACCTGATCACTGTGCCCATCCTACAAACTCCAATCACCCTACCGCCGCCCTCGCACCATCTACTTTTATGGCTAAATGATGTCGACATCTTGGCAAGACGTTAAGAACGAGATCAACAAGATCTCAAACACTATCAAGGCAGAAGATGCCTCTAAAAATCTAGATAAGAAATTTGCCGACCCTGGGAAATGGGACGGTAAATGTGCCACCTTCTGGAAGTGGTGGTTGTTCATGGAACTCTGGGTATCAACTCAGAAGTGGCACCCACTCCAAGATGACAAGGAGAAGGCAGCTGCAGTCTGGATGAGAATGGAGGGTGAAGCTGCTGCATTCGCACATCTTAGAATATGTAAAAGCCTCGAAAAGGACAAATGGCCTACATGGGAAGAGCTCAAAAAAGACATAGAAAAATATTTTAAAATTGCTAACTATAAGGAGATGGAATACTCCAAGTTGGAAACAATGAAACAAGGAAACAGATGAACTGCAGAGTTCTTAAATGAATTCCAATTTCTAAAAGAAGATATTGAAATAGATGACAAAACGGCGGTTCGCCTCCTTAGAAAGGCAATCAACTACAAGATATATGTCACGGTCCTGCAAGCAGATGGGGATCTGACATTCGAGGAAACCATCAATAAATATGCAGAGATGGGTGAATGATTTGAACGTGTCAGATATGAACGGGGGATCCAATTCCCACCATTCCAACAAGGATTGGGATATGCGCCCTGATACACAGCCACCAGGACCCAACCTGGCCGAGGTGCCCCCATGGAAATAGGGGCCCAACAAGCACAACAATTGAAATGGCCGTTCAATGGAAACTGTTTCAATTGTAATAAATTTGGCCACCAATCCCATGATTGCCCAGATCCTCAGAAACCCCAAAACCCCTGACCTGCTCATATCTGCCAATTCCAAGATCCTCAATACTCGCAGTTCGACAATCCCAGGCCATCTCGACCACAATATTCACAATGTCCTCTCCCCACACCACCAGCATCACAAGCTCTCGTCGTGTCCACTCAAACCACTCAGCCCAGTCAAGGCCACTCACAATCCCATCATGCCTTGTGGGATAATGCTGAAGTTGAGGCATACTGGCAAGCTTGACTCGCTCAAGAATCCAAGGCAGAGGTCAAAAAGAAGGTCTCTTTAAACTAAAAAGGTCTAGTAATATTCGAGGTACTACTGGACTGGACAAGATTTCTTTCTCTAATTGTTTTTCTTCTTTACCAATTTATGAGTCTAAGAACAATGATTTGTGTGACTCGAACACTAGTAGTGTTTCATCTCCTGTATTATTTAGTTCGCATAGTTTTGTAACTGAGGGAGCATCCCACAAGGGTGTGGCTGCCAGTAATAACGCAGTGCTTAATTCTCCCACAAAACAAAAGAAAAAATTACATTCAATAGTTAGCAATGACATAGATATTTTCCACATCTACGATATTTATAAAACCCTCAAACCAACCAGCTTCGCACGGTCACAAGGATCCGTCGAGTTCTCACTTGACACCAAGGTGTATGGGTTTGCCACCTATGAAGGAAAACAGCGATGGACAGAAATAGGCAACACCCCGGCCTTACTAGATTCAGGGGCTATGCATACCTTCATTGACTCTGCATATGTCGATGAACATCATCTTGAACAAATCTCACTCAGCCAAGAATTTCATATCCTCAACACTGATGGCTCTGACCAAGCTATCGGCTGCATCTGTGAAAAAGTGGCTCGCACCATAGTAGTCAAAGACAAAGATGGTAACCCCCATATGGAAGCAATCGACGCCTTCATATCATATCTGGGAAACAAAAACTTGATCATCAGCTATAACTGGCTCACATGCCACAACCCTGATGTCAACTGGGTTGACAAAGAAATCATCTTCTCTTGTTGCACAGATCGATGCCATGCTCATCCAATCATGAACCTTCAATCAATCCCAGTCAAAGAAGAAGAAAAACTAAAGACAGAAGTACCTCAAGAATACTGGGATTATCTTGATGTATTTTCTGAGCAAGAATCACATTGCATGCCCACCAGAAAACCTTGGGACCATGCAATAGAACTCGAACCTGGATTCATCAAGAAGAAGGGTCATATCATCCAGCTTTCCGACACCGAACTAGAAGAAGTTTGGGTATTTATAGAAAAAGAAATCAAGGGTTATATCTCACCCTCTAAATCAGATCAAACATCACCAGTATTCTTCATTCCCAAAAAGGATGGTAAAAAGAGAATGGTGATGGACTATCGTTATTTAAATGAACACATGAAAAAGAATAACTATCCACTACCACTAATTCCTTCATTGATTGACAGGTTAAAAGGAGCCGATATGTTTACAACCCTAGACTTGCGCTGGGGTTACAACAACGTTTGTATTAAAGAAGGTGATAAATGGAAGGGTGCATTCACCACCCCTATTGGAGCTTACGAGCCCTTGGTAATGTATTTCAGAATGTGCAATTCTCCAGGCATGTTCCAAAACATGGTTAACAATATCTTTTCGGATATGTATGCAGTCATAGTTATCTATATTGACGACATCATGATATTTATATTGAAAAAGACAAAAGAGGAACACACCCAGGTGGTTTGTGAAGTCCTACAAAGACTATGTGATAATGATCTTTATTTAAAACCTTCGAAATGTTTTTTTCATAAAGACAAAGTAGATTATTTAGGCATGGTCATATCTAAGGAGGGGGTAGAAATGCAGAAGCCTAAGGTTCAGGCAATAACTGATTGGCCAACCCCTCATAATTTAAAACAACTCCAATCATTCCTGGGAATGGCAAACTACTATCACCGTTTCATTCAAGGCTTTGCAAATGCGGCTAGACCACTCAATAATTTAACATGAAAAGGTACCCCTTATGTTTGGTCTGAGGGATGTGAAGCGGCATTCCAAAAACTAAAAGAAATTGTTATGACATCTCTGCTGCTCACATACCCAGACTCTTCCTGCCCTGTTTGCATTGAATGCAACGCTTCCGACATCGCCACTGGAGTGGTGTTATTGTACCAACTCCCCAATGGAAATTGGCACCCCACCGGTTTCATCTCACATTCCTTCAATGCCACCAAATGCAACTACCCTATCTACAATAAGGAGTTACTTGTGATTATCCATGCCCTCAAAGAGTGGTGCCATCATCTCATAGATCGAGATCACTTCAAGATCTGGACCGATCATCGAAACCTCGAGTTCTGGAAGAAACCCCAGGACTTATCCCCTCATCAAGTGTGCTGGCACGCTTTCCTCATGGAGTACAATTATACGATATTGTATAAACCAGGCTCCACCAATGGTTGTGCAGATGCATTGTCCCATCATCCCAACCACAGTGAAGCAGTGGAAGATATCAATAAAAACATCACAATACTTTCACCCACTGTTTTCACTACTAAGCAGGCTACCATTTCGCCCGAGATCTTTGATGAGATCGTCGAACATTCCTATGAACTCGACGAAGATCACTATGGATATGATCTCGATTCATTCCTTGGTTGCTATAAGAATAGTCGCAACCAAGTATTTGTTTCAAAGGATCTGAGATCCAACATTATTAAACTTTATCACAAATCTCTGATCACAGGTCACCCAGGAAGATCTCATACACTCACCTCCATCCAAAGACATTACAATTGGCAAAACATTGCCAAGGATGTCAATACATTCATTGATCATTGTCATGGCTGTGCCACCTCCAAGTCATCTAATAAACAGCCTGCAGGCAAGCTCGTTCCTCTACCTGCCCCCGAACAACCCTGGCAGGACATCTCTGTGGATTTTATTATGGACTTACCAGAATCAAACAGATACAACGCAATTATGGTCATTGTAGATAGATTCTCAAAAGAAGTTGTATTTATTCCCTGTACTAAGACATTCTCATCATTAGATACAGCTCGCTTATTTAGAGACAATGTGTGGTGTACACATGGACTCCCAAATATGGTAGTTTCTGACCATGGACCCCAATTCGTTTCAGAGTTCACTCACGAGCTTTGCAAACTGCTCAGGATCAAGCAGAAATTATCAACGGCTTTCCACCCACAAACAGACAGGCAAACTGAACAAGTAAATCGTGACCTCAAACAATATCTTCGCCTTTATATCACTAAAAAACAATCCAAGTGGGCTGAATGGCTCAAGCTGGCTCAATTCCAGCACAATAACACTCTCACTTTGGCTACCAGCACCATTCCTTTTGCTGTTACCCACAACTATGCCCCTCAGATGGGTTTTGAAAACCCTGCGACTTCCCATCAGTTCGGTCACAATCTTGCTCACTCTCATGAAGAAGTACACTCCACTCGGGAAGCAACACGAACATGTATGGAATCCTCTGCTGACTCATCGCAATCAGCAAATCCTGATTACCAAGTGGGCCAGCAAGTATGGCTATCCTTCTCCAATCTCACGCTTCCATATGCCTCTCGGAAGCTCTCCCTGAAATGGCTCAATCCATATCCCATCACCCGCGTCCTTCCCAATGCAGTTGAACTGCAACTACCAGCTTCCATGAAGATCCACAATGTGGTTAACACATCTCGTGTGAAACTTTATAGAGAACCACTCGAGGGGCAATCTGTGATTCGCCCCGACCCCATCATGGTCACCGAGGACCATCTCATAGAGTATGAGGTTGATTCCATTGTGGACTCTCATCTCAAGTGTGGCAAGCTGGAATATCTTGTCCATTGGAAGAGCTGGGATGTGACTGACTGTACCTGGAAACCTGAGGATCACTTGGCTAATGCACAGGATGCTATTCAGGACTTTAAGGCTTCTCACTCCTCTGCTCCTTGTCATGTTCATGGTGTCACTTTTGCTGAATTCTCCTCCTTATTTAAGCCATACAAAAATTTCACTGCTACTCCTGACTGTTTCTCTCGCCTGAAAGTCGAGGCATAAGGAGGGGGTAGTGTTATGAACTTGTTTCCTTTAACCTAACTACACTACTCTTACACTCGTAGTCTACTCTTTTCTCCTTCATATTTTGTCACAACAGGTCACATGACTTCCCCCCTATCTTTCTATTCTCACAATCACATGACCAGACCTAAACTCCTATGACATCAGACCATGTGACTGGTCTAGACCCATGACATCATAGATAAGAGCCTATTCTGCTATTGGCTGTACCTTTTGTTATCTATCATATCATCTCCCACGATATATTAGTCATGTATTAGTAATAGCCTTGGCATATGTATATATACCTGGGTGTAGCTACGACTGTCCCCCAGTCTAGCTCACTTGGGCATTATCTGGGAATTACCTCAGGCCTGAGTGGGATACCTAGTCCATTTCTCCTTATTACCTTCACCTGTGGTAACCATTCCACATGTATCTCTTTTTCTCTACAAATGTTGCTAGACGTCATATCTAGTTCTTGTTCCACCTCATTGTCGTTCCCTCTTGACCTTAGTAGTTCTCGTTTCATGTTTCTTGACATTGATATAACAGCCAAGATGGGAATCAAGATCATAACCGTAATGGTTGCTGTCGAATTCATATGAATGTTTGACAATTTGATTGAAGATCTTGGGGGAGAGCATAGCCTGCTTTGCAAAGAGTGCCAGGGGTAAGACTGTGACATTTTTATTTATGTCCTTGGCAGCTTCACCATGATCAGAATGGTGGGACAATGCATCAGTGCAACCATTCATGGATCTGGGCTGGAGACGAAGTCTAATCTAAAGGACTAAATAACAAGGGGGAACTCAAGAGGACCAGCTATGACATCTGGCAATGTTGAAGAGGAAGAGGAAACACATGCAACAATGTACATGGGTGAAATGATGAGAAGAGAACTGAGACGAAACCAAAACCTAAGCTAAAGCGATGATGAGGTGGAACAGCTAGAACAGGCTATGACACCCTGCAACATTTTATGAGGAAAGAATAGAAAGGAAACATGTGCAACAATGTACATGGGTGAAGGTAAGGAGAGCGCTAGGTATTCCACTTAAGCCTAGGAGTGATTCCCAGATAATGCCCAAGTGAACTAGACTGGGGAGCAGTCGTAGTATCATCCAGGTATATATACAAGTGCCAAGAGTATTACTAATACATGACTAATATATTGTGGGAATGGTACAATAGATAAGAGAAAGGTACAATCAATAGCAAAAGGAGCTCTTATCTATGATGTCATGGGTCTAGACCAGTCATGTGATCTGACATCATAGAATCCAGGCCCTAGTCACATGATCATGAGAAAGAAAAGATAGGGGGAAGTCATGTGACCTAGTGTGACAAAATAAAGAGAAAAAAGTATAGACTTCAAGTGTACGCATTGAGAGTTAGGGAATTTAAATACATATCGTAACAAGAACTAGATATCCCACTTAGGCCTGAAGGTAAACTCCAGATAATGCCCAAGTGAGCTAGACTGGGGGACAGTTGTAGCTACATCCAGGGTTTATATATCAATGCTAAGACCATTACTAATACATGACTAATATGTGGTGAGAAGTGGTATAATAGATAACAAAAGGTATAGCCAATGGCAGAATGGACTCTTATCTATGATGTCATGAGTCTAGACCAGTCATGTGATCTGATATCATAGAGTCCAGGCTTTGGTCATGTGATCATGAGAAAGAAAGATAGGGGAAAGTCATGTGACAACTGTGACAAAAATGTAAAGAAAAAGATGTAGCTACTAGGGTTTGAATTGAGAGGTAGGAATTTTAAATACATATTGTAACAAGGCTTGTACAATATCATATAATTGTACTCCATTAAAAATGCATGCCAGCATGCTTGTTGAGGAGACAGATCTTGTGGCTTTTTCAAGAATTCTAGATTCCAGAGATCTGTCCATATTTCAAAATGATCTTGATCTACAAGATGATAGCACCATTCTTTAAGGGCATGAATGATAGCAAGCAACTCCTTGTCATAAACTGGGTAGTTGCATTCAGCTGAGTCAAACAAATGTGAAATGAAGCCAGCTGGATGCCAGTTTCCATCTTCAAGTTGGTATGAAAGCACTGCTCCAGAGGTGATGTTGGATGCATTGCATTCTATGTGAACAGGCCGAGAAGAGTTGGGATATGTGAGAAGTGGCATAGATGTAATGATTGATTTAAGCTTATTGAAAGCCACTTCACATTCTTCCATCCAAATGTACAGCATATCTTTTTTTAGTGAGATTGTTAAGTGGCCTAGCTGTGTCGGCAAATCCTTGAATGAAGTGATGGTAGTAGTTGTTACAATACCATCCTCTTTAACCTAACTTTACTCCTAGTCTAGGGTTAGCCTAGCTAGATGGACACTACATTGTATATTGGACTTGCATTATTTCATGTAGCATAGCATGTGACCTATCATGTGACTCCCATTTCCATCCCTGGCATGTGACCTAGTCATGTGACCATATGTATCATTAGTTGCTTACGGACTATTACATATCTATGATGTCATCAGGTCTAGACCACTATGTCATAGTCTAGCCCCTTACATTACCACACTCTTTACCATGTATTACTATACAAGGTACCAACACAGCATGGTCTGTGTGCTGGCCTCTTGCATATATAAAGAGCATGGTGAGATGGACTGGATTTCCTCCAGTCTTGTCAACCTGTGCCTGATCTGGGTCTAAGGGGGAGCAGCCTTTGCTGCTATTAAGCTTCCTTTCCAGTGCTGAGGCTCATTCAGGCTGACCACTTGTTTCCTCATTGCATACACCATTACTGGGTGTCATAGCTGGTCCTTCTTCTTCATTGATAGTCATTAGTGCATCATTGGGTAACCTTCCAATGCTGTGCACTTGGGGTTAGGGTTAGAGGTTCACCTCACCCTTAATGAGTTCCTCCTTGGACTTGTTACAGTAGTTGGCCATCCCTAGGAATGACTGCAACTGTTTGAGGTTATGGGGTTGGAGCCAGTCCATAATAGCTTTGATTTTCGGTTCTTGCATCTCTATCCCCTCCTTAGAGATGACCATACCAAGATAATCCACTTTATCCTTGTGAAAGAAGCATTTTGAAGGTTTTAAGTATAAGTTGTTTTCATGTAATCTTTTCAATACTTTGCAGACAACTTCGACATGTTCTTCTTTCATCTTCTTGGACATAAAGATCATGATATTGTTGATATAAATAACAACCATGGCATACATATTGGCAAAAATGTTGTTCACCATGTTTTGGAACATGCTGGGGGAGTTACACATGC
>JBBPJV010001250.1:0-10322 GCA_038088915.1 Sutorius aff. eximius
ATAGGGCAGAGTGCGACGGACTGGGTTTCCCCCCAGTCTTGTCAACCTGTGCATTACCTGGGTTCAAGGGGGATGGCCTTAGCTGCTATCATATCCTCCTCCAGTGAGAGATGCTCATATAGACTGTTCCATTCGTTCCTCTCACTTTGTACACCATTGCTGGACGTCATACCCAGCCTACTTCTCTCTAGATCGTGGTTAGCGCGTCATCGGGTGGCCCTCCAATGCCGTGCGCTTGAGGTTAGGGTTAGAGGTTCGCCTCGCCCTTAATGAGTTCCTCCTTGGGCTCGTTACAGTTGCCGTTAAACTGCTGTTTTGGTTGCTGTGCTTGTTGCGCCCCTATTTCCATGGGAGTGCCTCGACCAGGTTGTGTTCCCATGGTTGTATATTGGTAGTTTTGGCCCATCGGCCTCTGAAACTGTGGGAAATGAATTCCCCTTTCATATTTAATGCACTCGAAGCACTCGCCCATTTCCATGTAACTATTAATCGTCTTCTCGAATGTTAAGTCTCCTTCGGCCTGGAGAATGGTGGCATATATTTTGTAGTCGATTGCCTTTCTTAGCAACCAAACTGCTGTCTCGTCATCAAGTTTGATGTCCTCTTTCAGGAATTGAAAATTGTTGAGGAATTCCATGGTTCTGTGGTTTCCTTGTTTCATATTTTCCAATTTTGCGTACTCCATTTCTTTGTAATCCGTGATTTTGAAATATTTTTTGACATTCTTTTTGAGTTCATCCCAGCTTGGCCACTTATCTTTTTCCAAGCATTTTCTGATTCGGAGATGTGCAAAAGCCACCGCGTCACTGTCCATCCACATCCATACTGCCGCTGCTTTCTCTTTGTCTACATGGAGGGGGTGCCATTTTTGGATTGACACCCAGAGTTCGATAAACAGCCACCATTTTCTGAATGTGGCCCACTTTCTGTCCCATTTGCCGGGGTCGGTGAATTTCTTGTCGAGGTTCTTCAAGGCATCCTCAGCCTTGATGGTGTTGGAGATCTTGTCGATCTCATCCTTGACTTCCTGCCATGACATTGCTTAGTCAGCATAGAGGTAGATGGTTTGAGGGCGGTGATAGGGGGAACAAAGTTTGGTAGATGGGCGGAGAGATCGTGTAGTTTTATTGGCTAGTGTGACTTGGTCACGTGGGTTTATTTTCTTTTCCCAGTGAATATCTTGCAGCCAATCATGAGCGAAGCGTATGGCGGGGTCTCTGTTTGGATAGAGGTCGGCAACAGGTGCGAGAAAGTTCTCAAGCTCCTGTTTTAAAAGGATCGGTACGTCAGGGGAGCATATACTATGAAAGGAAAACTAAATCTCCACAGGCAGCTGTGTGAAGACCATTGATGCGATGGAGCAGGTAACTCCTGAGATGTCGGTAGTTTTACGTCTGAGTTCAGACATGGGAGGAACTGGGGTGCTGACAGTTTTTTAACGCCATCACTCCAATCAATGACAATGCTTGCAGCAATGTGGCAGAGGGGCCGCTATGCACTATGTGGAGAGCAATATTATCCTTATTTGTACGGCAGATGACCGTATAACTACTGTTTACTGGGTGTATGCCCGACACCCTTCTAGCGGTGCATGTACTTCTCCTAACCCTGGAGTCCGGGGCGAGTTCGACCTCATGAGAAGTCTAGCTCAAGTGAAACGAGACCTAAACTAGGCCAAGGGGAGCAACGACGAGGTGGAACAGAGAACTAGTTATGACGCCTAGCAATGTTTATAGAGAAAAAGGATACACATGGAATGGTTACCATGGGCGAAGGTAAGAGGAGAAGTGAGACACTAGATATCCCGCTCAGGCCTGAGGTAGATCCCAGGTAATGCCCAAGTGAGCTAGACTGGGGAACAGTTGTAGCATCACCCAGGTATATATACATATGCCAAGGGCATGATGAATATACATGAGTAATAAATAGTAGGAGTGGTACGATAGATAAGGAAAGGTATGCCAATAGCAGAATAGACTCTTATCTATGATGTCATGATCTAGACCAGTCACATGATCTGACGTCATAGGAGTCTAGGTCTGGTCACGTGATTGTGAGAAAAGAAAGATAGGGGGAAGTCATGTGACCTGTTGTGATAAAATAGAAAGAAAAAAGTGTAGACTACGAGTGAGTAAGTAGTGTAGTTAGGTTAAGAGAAATGAGTTCGTAACAGCAGCATCCAGACAAATGAACACAGCATGCGATTGGTAATAGTCAGTCTTGTCAAATTATAATGAGCCCAAGGAGGAACTCATTAAGGGCAAGGCAAACCTCTAACCCTAACCCCAAGCACACGGCATTGGAGGGCCACCTGATGACGTGCTAACGATGATCGATAAAGAGAGAACCAGCTATGATGCCCAGCAATGGTGTAGACGAAAGGATAAGGAATGAACAGTCAAGTATGAGCCATCACACTGGAGGGGAAGCATAGAGCAGCTGATGGCCACTCCCCCTTAGACCCAGGCTATGCACAGGTTGACAAGACTGGGGGGAAACCCAGTCTGTCTCACCATGCTCTTATATATCATAGAGGCCAGCACACAGACCATGCTGTGCTGTACCCTGATATAGTAATACAAGGTAAAGAGCGTGGTAATGTAGAGGGCTAGACTATGATGTAATGGTCTAGACCCTATGACATCATAGATACATAATAGTCCGTAAGCTACTAATGATATGTGTGATCACATGACTAGGTCACATGTCAGGGACAGGAATGGCAGTCACGTGATGTGGTCATGTGCTATGGTACAGGAAATAGTGAAGTCCAAAGTGTAGCAAAAGTAAGTACTAGCTAGGCTAACCCTAGACTAGGATAAATGTAGGTTAAAGGGAATGGTATCGTAACAGTCATATGGTTGTCCACCATCAATATGGATAAAGTTGCTCTCCGCATAGTGCACTAGCGGCCCCTCTCTTGCATAAACAAGGGATTGGTGTGATGGTGTTAAAAAACCATCAAAACCCTGATTCCTACCCACATCTGAACTCAGATGATAAACTACTGCCACTCAGTGTTATGAACTCATTTCTCTTAACCTAACTACACTACTTGTACACTCATAGTCTACTCTTTTCCTATCTTTATTTTGTCACAACAGGTCACATGACTTCCCCCTATCTTTCTTTTCTCACAATCATGTGACTAGACCTAGACTCCTATGATGTCAGATCATGTGACTGATCTAGACCATGACATCATAGATAAGAGTCTATTCTGCTATTGGCTGTACCTTTTGTTATCTATTGTACCACTTCTCATGATATATTAGTCAGATATTAGTAATAGTCTTGACAAGTGTATATATACCCTGGATGTAGCTATGACTGTCCCCCAGTCTAGCTCACTTGGACATTACCTGGGATCATACCTCAGGCCTAAGGTGGGATATCTAGTACTACTCTCCTATTTCCTTGCCCGTGGTAACCATTCCATGTGTTCTCTATTTTCCTCTTTATCATAAAATGTTGCCGAACATCATAGTCGGTTCTCGTCGTCATTCCACCTCGTCCGTACTTAGGTTTAGTGTATGGTCTCGTTTCACTTGAGCTAGACTTCTCACGAGGTCGAACTCGCCCCAGACTCCAGGGTAGGAGCAGTACATGCACCACTAGAAGGGCGTCGGGCAAACACCCGGATAATAGTTGCATATACGGTCGTCTGCCGTACAAATAAGGATAACATTGCTTAGCCCATAGAGCATAGGGCCCCCTCGTCCATGTCGCTGCAAGCATTGTCGCTGATTGGTGTGAGAGCGTTAAAAAACTCTCAGTACCCTGGTTTCTCCCATGTCTGAATTGATGTTAAACCACCGACATCTCAGGAGTTACCTGCTCCATTGCGTCAATGGTCTTCACACAGCTGCCCATGGAAATTTAGTTTTTCTCTCATAGTATATGTCCCCCCGTCATACCAACCCCTTCAAAACACATGACCTCGAAGCATTCCTCGCACCTACCGCCACACTCTACCCTAACGGTGATCCCGTAGTAACCTTTACAAACGATTGGCTAGCAGTATGGTGGGAAAAGAAAATCCATCCCCATGACCATACAGTTCTTGCTAATTCAACTACGTGATCACTTCGTCCTTCTCATAAACTTCATAAACCCTATCACCGTCCTCAAACTATATACCTATACTAAAAATGTTGACTTCTTGGCAAGACGTAAAAGATGAGATCGACAAAATCTCAAATACCATCAAAGCGGAGGATGCTAGCAAAAATCTCGACAAGAAATTTGCCAACCCAGGAAAGTGGGATGGAAAACGGGCCACATTTAGAAAATGGTGGCTATTCATTGAACTTTGGGTGTCAACCCAAAAATGGCATCCCCTCAATCTGGACAAAGAAAAGGCAGCAGCCATATGGATGCGAATGGACAGAGATGCAGCAGCATTTGTGCATCTCCACATAAGGAAATGTCTAGAAAAGGACAAATGGCTATCATGGGAAGAATTGAAAAAAGACGTTGAAAAGTATTTCAAGATTGCGGATTACAAAGAAATGGAATACGCAAAACTCGAAAACATGAAACAAGGAAATTGCAGAACGGCGGAATTCCTCAACGAATTTCAATTCCTAAAAGAAGACATTGAGTTAGATGATGAAACAGCCATACATCTCTTAAGAAAGTCGATAGACTATAAAATATATGCCACAGTCCTGCAAGCAGAAGGGAACCAAGACTTTGAGAAAACAATTAACACCTATGCCGAAATGGGAGAAAGGTTCGAGCAAATCAGATATGAAAGGGGAATACGATTCCCACAATTTCAAAGACAGGGGTACCAACTCCGATTCACTCAAATGGGAACCCAACCCAGCAGAGGTGCACCTATGGAAATTGGGGCGCAACAAGCACAGCAAATGAAACGTCCCTTCAATGGGAATTGCTTCAATTGCAACAAGTTTGGGCACCAGTCACACGATTGTCCAGAACCACAAAAGCCCCGAAATTCCCAACCAGCCTGGATCCAACAATTTCAAGATTTGCAATATTCTCAATTCGACAATCTGGGTCCATCACGCCCTCAATATTCTCATTGTCCCCTTCCCATGCCCCTGGCATCACAAGCTCTGGTCGTGTCCTCTCAAACCACTTGGCCCAGTCAAGGCCATTCACAGTCCCACCATGCCTCGTGGGATAATGCTGAAGTCGAGGCATATTGGCAAGCTCAGCTTGCTCAAGAAGCAAAGAAGGAAGCCGAAACAAAGTGTTACGATACGTATTTAATTTTCCTAACTCTCAACGCGTACACTCATAGACTACTCCTTTTTCTTTTTATTTTGTCACAACTAGTCACGTGACTTTCCCCTAACTTTTCCTTTCCCACGATCACGTGACTAGGGCCCAGACTCCATGACGTCAGATCACGTGACTGGTCTAGAACCATGATGTCATAGATAAGAGCCCGTTTCGCTATTGGTGTACCTTTACCTTATCTATCGTACCATTCCCACTATATATTAGTCATGTATTACTAAGTAGTCTTGGCACTTGTATATATACCTGGGTGATACTACGACTGCTCCCCAGTCTAGTTCACTTGGGCATTATCTGGGATCACTCCTAGGCTTAAGTGGAATACCTAGCTCTCCTTCACCCTTGCCCGTGGTCATTGTATCACGTGTTTCTCCTCTTTTCCTTTTCATCGTAAAACGTTGCAGGGCGTCATAACCTGTTCTAGTCATTCCACCTCGTTGCCCACTTTAGTATAGTTGTGGTTCCGTTTCAATACGTCCTTTTTTCTTAATGAAGCCAGGATTAAGTTCTATTGTGTGATTCCATGGTTTCCTTGTTGGCATATGATGGGATTCTTGCTCGGAGAATACATCTAAAAAGTTCCAGTACTCTTTGGGAACCTCTTTTTTCAATTTTTCTTCTTCTTCAGCCGGAATTGACCGAAGTTCCAGAATGGGATTAGCACGGCATCAATCCGTGCATCAGGAAAACGTAATTTCTTTGTCAACCCAGTTGATGTTGGGATTGTGGCGTGCTAGCCAGTCATAACCAATGATAAGGTCTTGGTTTCCCAGGTGCGATATGAATGCGTCTATGGCTTCCGCATGGGGGTTACCGTTCTTGTCTTTGACTATGATAGTTAAAGCCACTTTTTCTCGAATGCGCCCGATGGCTTGGTCGGAGCCATCGGCATTGAGAACTCGGAATTCTCGACTGAGCGAGATTCGTTCTATTTTATTTTCATCGACGTATGTCAAGTCAACGAACGTGTGCATTGCCCCTGAGTTGAGTAAGGCCGGGGTTGAGCCTATCTTGGTCCAGCGCCTATTGCCTTCATGGATGGCGAATCCATATATTGTTGTGTCGAGCGAGAACTCGACGAGTCCTTGAAACGAGAACTATCTAAGGTCGAGTGGAACGGCAACGAGGTGGAACTGAGAACTAGCTGTGATGCCTAGCAACGTTTATAGAGGTAAAGGAATACACGTGGATTGATTACCACGGGCGAAGGTAAAAGGAGAAGTGGACTAGATATCCCACTCAGGCCTGAGGTAGTTCCCAGGTAATGCCCAAGTGAGCTAGACTGGGGGACAGTCGTAGCTACACCCAGGTATATATACAGGTGCCAAGACTATTACTAATACATGACTAATATACCGTGGGATGTGGTACGATAGATAACAAAAGGTACAGCCAATAGCAGAATAGACTCTTATCTATGATGTCATGGGTCTAGACCAGTCACATGATCTGACGTCATAGGAGTCTAGGTCTGGTCACGTGATCGTGGGAAGAGAAAGATAGGGGGAAGTCACGTGACCTGTTGTGACAAGATATAAAGGAGAAAAAGTGTAGACTACGAGTGTTCGAGTAGTGTAGTTAGGTTAATGGGAATGAGTTCGTAACAGTCCTTGTGACCGGGTGTAGCCAGTCAGTGTGAGGGTTTCATAAATATCGTAAATGTGTAAAATGTCCGATTCATTGGAAGTATCAGTATGTAAATTTTTCTTTTTTATGATGGGAGAATTAAGCACAGCTTTATTGTTGGCTGCCACACCCTTTCAGGATGCTCCCTCAACTTTACAGGAAGTATCGTGATTAAATAATACAGGGGAAACATAGGTACTACTGTCCGAGCCGCACACCTCATTGTTCTTAGGCTCGTGGATAGGTAAAGAAGAAAAACGGTTAGAAAAAGACGGATCAAGAGGAACTACGTAGTCCGATCTAGAGTCACCTCGCATGGATCTAGATCTAGCTAATTTAAAGAAATCTTGTTTTCAGATTCCTTCTTGCTTTCTCGGGCGATTCTTGCTCGCCAGTATGCCTCAGCTTCTTTATTGTCCCATGAGGCTTGGGAACCCGAGTGGCCATTACTGGGCCGTGCAGTTTGGGAGGAGAGGATAAGGGCAGAGGAGGTAGGGGGAGTGGGGAGAGGTTGTTGCGAATATCGAGGGCGCAAGGGACCAGGTTGGTCAAATTGGGAGTATGTAGGGTCATTAAACATCTCCCGGTTTCTCATTTGACGCAGGGGGGCGCGAGGTCATTGGGGCTCTTTGCATTCGCGTGCGATGTGCCCAGTTTTTTGGCAGTTGTAGCATGTGATGTCCGTTTGTGCTGGCCTTGCTTGCTGTGCTCCAATTTCCATTGGAGCGCCCCTTCCTGGTTGGGTCCCTGTCTGTGTAAAATGTGGAGGGCCATTTCATTGGAACGGAATAAACCGTTGCCCTCGTTCATATCGTATGCGCTCGAAGCGCTCTTCCATCTCAGCGTATTTATTTAGAGTTTGATCGAAGGTTAGATCTCCCTCATTTTGTAGGACGGTGGTGTATATCTTGTAGTCGACTGCCTTTCTGAGCAATCGTACTGCGGTGTTGTCGTCGATCTCAATTTCCTCCTTGAGGAAGTGGAATTCATTAAGGAACTCGTTGGTGCGTCGGTTCCCTTGTCTTAAGTTTTCCAATTTATTGTAAGCCTGTTCCTTGTAATCAGCAATCTTGAAATATTTTTCTATGTCCTTTTTCAGATCGTCCCATTCGGGCCATTTGTCCTTGGCCAGGCTTTTGGAGATTCGAAGATGGGCAAATGTGCTAGCATCGCCTGACATCTGCATTAAGACCGCAGCAGCCTTTTCCTTGTCCTCATGGATAGGATGCCATTTTTGGGTTGACATCCATAGCTCCATGAAGAGCCACCATTTCTTAAACATTGAGCGTTTTCCGTCCCATACACTGGGGTTGGAAAATTTCTTGTCAAATCCTTTTGAGGCGTCCTTGGCCTTGATTGCGTTAGAGATTTTGTCGATCTCGTCTTTTACTTCTTGCCAGGACATTGCTTACTCGTCGTACAGGTAGATTGTGCGGGGTCGATTGTATGGTTTGTGGAGTTTGTGTGATGGGCAGAGTGAACGTGTGTTTCTGTTGGCGAGGACTACTCGGTCTCTGGGGTTTATTTTCTTTTCCCAGCGAATATCGGCGAGCCAATCATTGGCGAAATGTATGGCTGGATCTCTGTTGGGGTAGAGGGCGGCGAAGGGGGCGAGGAAGTTTTCTAGCTCCTGGGTGCGGAAAGGGTCGGAGCGACGGGGGGGCATAAACTAAAAAAAAAAACTAATATCTCCCGGGCAGCTGTGGGGAGACCATTGACGCGACGAGGCAGGAAACCTCTGAGAAGTTGATAGTTTATCGTCTGAGTTCAGATGTGGGGGGATACCAGGGTACTGATGGTTTTTTACCACCGTCACACCAATCTCTAGGTGCGCTTGCAGCTATGCGAGGGAGGGGGCCCTAATGCACTTTGGGCAAAGCAACGTTATCCTTGTTTAGTACGGCGGACGACCGTATGACTACTGATATTCGGGTGTATGCCCGGAGCCTGTCTAGTGGAGCCTGTACTTATTCTCCTTAACCCTGGAGTCGCAGGTTCGACCTCATGAAGAAGTCTAGTTCAAGTAAAACGGGATCAAAACCTACACTAAGTGGCAATGAGGTGGAACAGCTAGAACAGGTTCTGACGCCCTGCAATGTTTTACGAAGAAGAGGAATAGGGAAGAAACACATGCAACAATGTACACAGGCGAGGGTAAGGAGAGGCTAGGTATTCCACTTAAGCCTAGGAGTAATCCCAGATAATGCCCAAGTGAACTAGACTGGGGAGCAGTTGTAGTATCACCCAGGTATATATACATGTGCCAAGACTACTTAGTAATACATGACTAATATACAGTGGGAATGGTATGATAGATAAGAGAAAGGTACTCCAATAGCAAAAGGGACTCTTATCTATGATGTCATAGGTCTAGACCAGTCACATGATCTGACATCATAGAGTCTAGGTCCTAGTCATGTGATCATGGGAAAGAAAAGATAGGGGAAAGTCATGTGACCTGGTGTGACAAAATAATGAGAAAAAAGAGTAGACTACGAGTGTATGTGTTGAGAGTCAGGAAAATTAAATACATATTGTAACAAGCCCAAGGAGGAACTCATTAAGGGCGAGGCGAACCTCTAACCCTAACCCCAAGCGCACGGCATTGGAGGGCCACCCGATGACGCGCTAACCACGATCTAAGAGGAAGGCCAGGTATGACGTCTGGCAACGGTGTATGATGAAGAGGAAGGAATGGACTAGTCATGTATGAGCCTCAGCACTGGAGGGGAAGCATAGAGCAGCTGAGGCCACTCCCCCTTAAGCCCAGGTAATGCACAGGTTGACAAGACTGGGGGGAAACCCAATCCATCTCACCATGCTCTTATATAGCAGAGAGGCCAGTGCACAGACCATGCTGTGCTGTACCCCTTATAGTAATACAGGTAAAGAGCATGGTAACATAAGAGGGCTAGACTATGACGTAATGGTCTAGACCCTATGACATCATAAGTATGGTAAAGGTCCATAAGTACGTATGGTCACGTGACTAGGTCACGTGCCAGGGACGGGAATGGGAATCACATGACAGGATCGGGTGCAGACCGATCATGTGAGCTATGCTACAGGAAATATGACTAAGTCCAATGTAGTCCAAAGTAAAGCGAAAGTGTAGTACTAGCTAGGCTAACCCTAGACTAGGATAAAGTTAGGTTAACGGGGACAGTATCGTAACATGTATCGTAACATTGGGCAGATCCAGGGAAGATCCTTAGATCAGATCTCCGATCAAAATGTAACTGAAAAGGGAAATGGCTTCACTAGCCTTGTAAGTGCCATATACAAGGATGTCCATGGGAAAGAAGAGATAAGATAAGATAAGATGTGAGACTCGCTCACGACTAAGTCCGTTATTGCTTGTGGGACTAGCCCAGAGTGTAGTTCAACTACGAAAAGTGTAAGTGAAATGATGGTCAAAAATTACC
>JBBPJV010001251.1:0-10317 GCA_038088915.1 Sutorius aff. eximius
GGTAGTGTTACCGCTGCTCTGGTTCACCTTCCATACTATTCTCCCAACTTCCAGAGCAGGGTAATGGTTGTATATAAACCCTTACTTAATATCCCTGTACTCTAGTCTTAGCGTAACCGGAATACTATGCAAGTAGACCCCTCAGCCTTTCATCTGTGCATAGTCCAGCGGATTCCCTTGACCCATTGATCTTCCATCTGTGCATAGTCCAGCGGATTCCTTCGACCCCCACTGCATGTATAAATGGTCACACCCTACTCCACGATTGGACTAGGTGTAACAGTATTCCCCCTAGTTTACAATAGATTAAGTTCAAGGTAGATTAGTAGATCTGCCTCTGATCAGGCTTATGAGGTTAAACTGTGCCCTGGTGTCTCCATTTGGGCATATGAGATTAAACTGTGTCCCTTTCAGCTGAGTTCAGGCCATTGTGTCCATATGGCTCATGACGTTAAACTGTGCTGCTCTCCAATTGGGTTTAGGAGTTGAAACTGTATCCCTTTGGGGTTGATCATCTCACGGTCATATTCTTGGGTTAGCCTTCCCACACAGTAAAAAGTGCAATGGTTTCTTTTCAGGTAGTTAGCCTTCTACAGAAAAAGTGCATGATTCATTTTGGGGTTGTCCTTCCCCAAGAAAAAGAAGAAGATTTAGCCTTTTCTTGTAGAAAAAGCGCAGCCTCCAATTTAGGGTTATGAGGTAAAACTGTCCCCAAGCTGGTCTGTTAGCCTTCAGACATTAATGAAAAAGTGTGATCTGTTCCTCACGGGGGAGACCTCTTGATTGTCTAACTAGCAGTTGAGTTGTTGAACCTACCAAATCCTTTCATTTCCACACCCAAGTCTGTGCCTGTGACAAGACCGTACTACTAAATCTAAGTACATCGAGGTGGAACTAGGACAAGACCAGGTCTGACATCTGGCAACGTTTTATGATAAAGAGGAATGAAAAGGAAACATGTGGAATGATTACCATGGGCAAGGGAGTAGGTGTTACGATACATATTTAATTTTTCTAACTCTCAACACATACACTCGAAGTCTACTCTTTTTTCTCTTTATTTAGTCACATTAGGTCACGTGACTTTCCCCCTATCTTTCCTTTCCCACGATCACGTGACCAGGGCCTGGACTCCTTGATGTCAGATCACGTGACTGGTCTAGACCTATGATGTCATAGATAAGAGCCCCTTTTGCTATTGGTTGTTGTTACGATACCGTTCCCTTTTAACCTAACTTTATCCTAGTCTAGGATTAGCCTAGCTAGTTAACACTTTCGCTACACTATTTAGTCTACACTCGTACATTGGACTTCGTCTTATTTCCTGTACCATAGCACGTGACCGCATCACGTGACTACCATTCCCGTCCCTGGCACGTGACCTAGTCATGTGACCATACGTATCATTAGTAGCTTACGGACTATTACGTATCTATGATGTCATAGGGTCTAGACCATTACGTCATAGTCTAGCCCTCTACGTCACCACCTTCTCTTATGTACATGTATCCATATTTAGTATTCGGGGTACCGGCACAGCATGGTCTGTGCGCAGGCCTCTATGGTATATAAGAGCATGGTGAGGCGGACTGGGTTTCCCCCCAGTCTTGTCAACCTGTGCATTACCTGGATTCAAGGGGGATGGCCTTAGCTGCTATCATATCCTCCTCCAGTGCTAAGGCTCACACTCGACTGTTACATTCCTTATTCTTACTCGTACACCGTTGCTGGACGTCATACCCAGCCTCCTCATCATAGATCGTGGTTAGCGCGTCATCGGGTGGCCCTCCAATGCCGTGCGCTTGGGGTTAGGGTTAGAGCTTAGCCTCGCCCTTAATGAGTTCCTCCTTGGGCTCGTTACATATACCTGGATGTAGCTATGACTGTCCCCCAGTCTAGCTCACTTGGGCATACCTGGATACTCGTCTAGGCCTGAGTTGAGATTATCTAGTACCATCTTTTACCTTCGCCCATGGCAACCATTCCACATGTTCTCCTTTCTCTCTCTTCATCATAAAACATTGCAGGACATCATAGCCTGTTCTAGTCATTCCACCCTGTTACCTCTCAGGCTTAGTCTTTGTGTTCATTTCACACACTGACTGGGTACACTTGGTCACAAGGACTCATTGAGTTCATACTTGACACAATAATATATGGATTCACCATCCATGAAGAAAATAGGTGCTGGATCAAAATTGGCAACACCCCAGCCTTACTTGATTCAGGAGCCACACATATGTTCATTGACTCTGCTTTTGTCAATGACAACAAGCTCAAATGAATCTTGCTAGGTTGAGAATTCTGCACTCTCAACACCAACAGCTCAGATCAAGTCATAGGCAGAATTAGGGAAAAAGTATCCCTCACCATAATCATTTGTGACAAAAATGGAATTCCACACATGGAAGCAGTTGATGCCTTCACATTGTTCATGGGAAACCAAGATCTAATCATTGGTTATGATTGGCTTGCATGCCACAACCCTAATGTCAACTGGGTTGACAAAACCATATCTTTCCCCCATTGCACAGATAAATTCTGGGTAGCCCCTGCAATGGAACTATGATCAATATCAGCCAAAAAAGCTGAAAAACTAAAAACAGAGGTTCCCAAAGAGTACTGGGACTTTTTGGATGTTTTCTCTGAACAAGAATCCCAACACATGCCTACAAGGAAGCCTTGTGATCATGCCATAGAACTAGAGCCTGGATTTGTCAAGAAAAAGGGCCATATCATCCCCCTCTCTGATACTGAACTCAAGGAAGTCAGGACTTTTATCAACAAAGAATTGAAGAAGGGATATATTCATCCTTCCAAGTCAGATCAAACATCACCAGTATTTTTTATTTCCAAGTGTTATGATACCATTCCCTTTAACCTAACTTTTTGTACTTTTACCCCTAACCTAGGGTTAGCCTAGCTAGTTGGACTCAGACTTGTACATTGGACTTAGTATTTCCTATATCATAGCTCATGTGATTGGTCAGCACCTGATCCTGTCATGTGATTACATGTACTTACAGACTATTATGTATCTATGATGTCATTGGATCTAAACCACTATGTCATAGTCTAGTCCCTTATATCACTACAGTTGTTTATCTTGTATTACTATACAGGGTACTGGCATAGCATGGTCTGTGCACAGGCCCTTTGCATATATAAAGGGTCTGATGTGACAGACTGAATTTCCTTCAGTCTTATCAACCTGGACATTACCTGGGTCTAAAGGGGAGCAGCCTTTGCTGCTCTAGGCTTCCCCTCCAGTGTAAATGCCTCATACAGACTGCTGTTCTTTTTCTCATCATCATACAATGTTGCTGAGTATCATAGCCAGTTCTCTCATTCTTAGTCAGTTCCTGTTATAACTGGGCTGGTGGTATGCAGTCATGACTATTTATACATGCTGGGGTTTTTATGTGCTGCAGGTGATGCTACTGACAGCATCAAGGATTTTGTGAGTCCAGTGCATTACCAGATCTAAGCAGAGAACAAAGCAGACCAGCTAAGTAAAAGTAAGTAATGGAGTTCTGCATGGATGGGATTGCAGAACTGAGAAGGCAAGTAAGGAGGCCTCATGCCTGGAGGTCAGCAGAGGCACTACAGATGGGAGGAAAGGGGTGACTATCAGAGGGTTCAGAAGATAGGTGCGAAAAGAAAGGTAATTGTCCAGGCATCAGAATGGACATGGCTATCATAAGGATAATGAAGAGAAAAAGGTTACCAGAGCATCCCAGGAGCTATTGTAACAATACCCCCTTAGTAGATTTGAGAACCATCGAGGAATCAAATATACCTATCAGGATCATCTGCTGGGATGACATCTGGTGTGGAACAGCCGAGCTTGCCAGGCTCTAGCTCATTGCCTTCTCTTTCCCCTTCCTTGTCTGTTTCTTCACCTTCTGGGGTTGATTGATACATTATGGTGGAGGGGTATGGGGAGCCAGGGTGAGGGGGTTATCTCTGGGTGGGAGGAGTAGAGTCCAAACTACAGATGACAACTGTTGTTCGAATGGTGGGGGTTTGAGACATTGAGATTGAGGGCAGGGAGGGTGTCTCAGAGATCTGATGAGGGCATGTTGGAAGCAGGTTGCCTGGGCATGTGGACTGATTGTGACCAGGGGAGGAGTCATGATAGATTGGACAAATATAATAGGGGCAGTCAACCCAGTTATGCCCCAGTTGGTGGCAGTGGAAACAAGCCTTGTGGTATCAGGGGTGAGAGGAAAGGAGGGGCACAGTTTCATGCCCACTGGTAAGGTAGACATCTTGTTGGATGCAGACCATGAGGTTGAGGCCAGGAGGTGGAGACCCAGATCCAGGATACAGATCAGATGTGGGGAGATGGGCAAGATTGTTTGTATAATGCTCAATATTTTGAAGGAAGTCATCAAGCTTGAACTGCCAGGCAAAAGCAAGAAGGGTGATGGACATGTTCTTGTACATAGAATGGATGATGTTCCGAATGGACCTGGCAGAGAGGGGGATGGCATTGGCATGTGTGAGGGTCTCCAGGCGCTCATTGTGAAGTAAGGCAGAGTACAACAGGTAGGTGGGGGATCAGGTAGGTCCATTAGAGGGACTTGAGGAAATAGAGACTGAAGAGGATGAAGTGGATATCATGGGTGAATGGGTGTGGCAGTGAAGAGGGCATCATCTCTGAGCATGGCCTGGGGTGAAGCATAGGCAAATGGGGCATGCCACCCAGTTGTGACCTAGCTGGTGGCAATGGAAACATGCCTCAGAGTAGTGTGGATGAGTGTGCAGGAGAGGAGTATGGCCAGCATTACTGGTCCAATAAGCTTCAGCCTGATCCATGACTGTGGCTTCTTCAGAGTTGAGTGGGGATGACAATGCAGATGGAGTACTGGGAGGAATAGGAAGAGGATCGGAAGATCCTATATATTGTTCCAAGGCTCCATCTCTAGTGAGTTTCCTGACATATCAGTTGACATCATGTAGTAATTCTCCAAATCAGAGCTGAAATCCCAATTGAGCCAAGGCAGACCTGAGTTCAGTGTATATGGAGTGGATGATAATATGGTGAAGGTCAGCTCTGGCTTTTGGTTCCTCAATTCAGATAAGGATCCCAAGCTGTTCTAACTGTAACATGGCATGATAAAGAGCATAGAGTGGTGAGTCCATGTCAAGGTGAGATTTGATAGGAACTGTGGAATGGGAAGATAATAGAAAGTGGTACATGGACAATTCATATTCCTGATCAGGCACTCCCAACCTCAAGGCATGAGCTGCCTCTGGGAGGTTGATGGCATCAACTCTGAGTCTGATAGGATCTGAGAGCATGAATACAATGGATGTGGGTATGGAGCCTTCCTCTTCTTGCATCCGGGGTGACGAGACATGAAAGGACAGGGGAGTGGATTCATCTCTCCATCCAGAAACCAAGACAGATGATCCAGTATCTAATAGAGAGTCAAACATGGATGTATTCTCCATAACCAAGGTGTCAATAGCAGCAGCAGTGGCATTGAGGGGAGCTCAGTATGTGATGGCCATTCCAGAGTGAAGTAGGCAATAGTTTAGAAGGTGAAGAGTGAGAGATGCTGGTTGAGACATGAGAAAAGGCATGAGGGTGGAGGTTCTTATATTTCCTGAGAGTGGTCTGTGAATATTTGATGTTCTGCTCAGGGATCCATGAGTTATCTTTCAGTGGATAGCCTTTCCATTGGATCAGGAACTGACAGGACAATGGGTTTCCACAATACCAGAGAATCTTCTCAATTTCATATTCTTCTTCCCCCTCAATTAATTCCACAGGCTTCTGTGTCAGATTAGGACCATGGACTTCTGTTTCCATGTAGGGTGTGAGAAGAGAAGTGTGAAACACTGGATGGATCTTCCAAGTGCTGGAGAGACAGAGTTTGTAGGAGATCAGAGATAGTACCTGGGTAATGGTAAAGGGTCCTTCTTGTTTAGGAGCCAGCTTAGGGAAGGTGATGGAACATTTCAAATTCCTGGCTTCTAGCCACACCTTATCCCTTTTGTGGAATGGGTGGAACTTGGAACAGCTATGATTGGCCATTACTTGGCAGGCCAGTTTGTGAGCAGCTAGGACTTCATCTCACACTGCAAGCAGTGCTTTGATATGAGCATCCATGGTGGGAGTATGTGAGGATGACTTCAGGATGGAGGGAAGGGGAATGGGTTCATATCCCATCATAAGAAAGAATGGAGATCATCTGGTGATGGAGTGAGGATGGTGATTGTGTGTGAATTCAGTGTGTGTGATGGAATCAACTCAGGTGGAAGGGGAGTTGCCACAGTAAATACAAAGATATGTTTCAATCTCCTGATTGACTCTTGGTCTCCCCATCTGTTTGTGGATGATATGTGGTGGATAGAGATAAATCATACCCCAACACAGATCTGAGGGCTTTAGCAAATGCAGAGGTGAATTGTGGGCCTCAATCTGAGATAATCTTGAAGTAAAGGCCAGATTTAGTGTAGACCTTGTGGAAAAAAAGATTGGCTATCCCCTTTGCAGAGATGGAAGTAGTGGTGGGACAAAGAATCACCCCCTTTGTAAGACCATGGTCTACCACAATCAGGAGAGCATCAAAATCAGAGGAAGAAGGGAGACCAGTAATGAGGTCACATGACAGCTGTTGGAAGGGGCAGGAAGCAGTGGAATGAATGAGCACAAGTGGAGGAGTTGACAGATGGGTGTTCACTTTGGCCAATTGACATATGCCACAACCGGAGACAAAGTTGTGAATGTAGGATGTGAGGCCTGGCCACCAGCATTCAGACACCACTAGCTGATGAGTTTTGAGGAATCTGGGATGGCTGGTGGAAGGGTGATCATGGCAGCGGGTGAGAATAGCATGCTAATGTTCAGGGGGAACATATACATGTCCCTGGTAGATGAGGACGCTGTTGGTCATTTGAAAGTCAGCCATTCAACTGCAGAGGGAGATGGGGAGGTCCTTGATGTGTTGGAAATGTTGGAGGACTACATCATCCGACAAGGAGGAGTGTTGAATCTTGTCAACAAGGGCAGTGTTGATCAGATTGATGAAGAGGGATGACAGCAAGAGAGCAACACTGTCATTTGATGTCAGACCACATGACTGATCTAGACCCATGACATCATAGATAAGAGCCCCTTTCACTATTGGCTCTACCTTTACTTATCTATTGTATCATCTCTCATGATACACCAGTCATGTATTAGTAATAGTCTTGGCCTATGTATATATACCTGGGTGCAGTGTCAACTGGTGTCCCAGTCTAGCTCACTTGGGCATTACCTGGGACTATCTCAGGCCTAAGCAGGACATCTAGTACTACTTCCTTACTGTAACAGGTTATAATTTTCGCAATTAGCCTAACACTACAGATTGGCCTAGTGCCACTACCAAAGCCCTATACTACAGGCAATCAACGGACTTAGTCATGAGCGAGTCTCACTAGTTATCTTATCTTATCTTGGCCTCTCTATTTTATTTTCCTTTCTTCTCTTTATAGTTATATTCCATCTCCAGATCCGATCTCTGGTTTATCCCAGGATCTGCCCAGGATCTCGGATCCTATGTCTACACAGCCTTTCTTTAATTTCCATGCTGTGTATGGCTATGTTGCCTCAACTATTTAATCACTGTGCACACAGCCTCGAGGCTATGCGCTTCTCTTCCATTTGATGCACAGCCCAATGCTGTGCATTCATCTCCATCTCACAACCTTGATGGCTATGTCTCATCTACCCATATTTATCTACTGATCTCAGATCTACAGTAGACATGTACAAATGGTAGTCAGTAGTATATAAGGGCGAAGTCCCCAGCCAGTGATCCTCAGTTTAGATCACTTGGAGTCTTCCCTCATTGCACCTCCCTCTGAGTGATATGAATATCCCTCTTCTCTCCTGATTGAAGTGGCAACCTGGTGCATCATACATACGAAGCCTTTGAGGTTGTTTCACTTACCCTTGCCTGTGGTATCCATTCCATGTGTTTCTTTTTCTTTTCTCTCATTATAAAATGTTGCCAGATATCATACCTGGTTCTGTCTAAGGTTCCACCTCATGCTTTGAGCCTGTTGTCAGTGCTCATTTCACTTGAGCTAGACTTCTTAGAGGTCAAACTTGCCCTGGACTCCAGAGTTAGGAGAAGTATGTGCATCACTAGACAGGCATCAGGCATACACCCAGATATCAGTAGTTTATACAGTCATTTGCCATCTAAATAAGGATAAAGTTGCTTTCCCCATAGCATATTAGGGGCTCCTCTCTTGGATAGCTGTAAGCATCCCTAGTGATTGGTGTGATGGTGTTAAAAGGCTGTCAGCAACCAGTTTCTTCCCATGTGTGAACACAGATGATAAACTACTGACATTTTAGGAGTTTCCTGCTCCATCTTGTCAACAGTCTTCTTACAGCTACCTCCAGAGATCCCTTCTAGTTTTTCTTACAGTTGAATGCCTGCATATTGCACAGACCTATTTCAGACTAGGAACTTAGAAGTATTCCTCCAAACCATTGCAACCCATTATCCAAATGGGGATAGTGTTACTCAATTCACACACAATTGGTTGCAGGACATCACCTGGGAAAAGAAGATATGCCCTTGTGACTGGATTGTCCTAGCTAACAAGACCACTAAATTACTTCATCCCTCACATCACCTCTCCAAATCCTACCACTGACCCCTCACCACTTACTTTTATGGTTAAAACATGTCTACCTCCTGGCAAGATGTTAAGGATGAGATCAATAAGATCTCAAACACAATTAAGGTGAAGGATGCCTTAAAAAACCTTGACAAGAAATTCACCAACCCAAGCAAATGGGATGACAAATGTGCTACTTTCAGAAAACAGTGGCTCTTCATTGAGCTATGGATATCCATCCAAAAGTGGCATCCCCTATATAATGACAAAGAAAAGGCAGCTGCAGTCTGAATGAAAATGGAAGGTGAGGTGGCTGCATTCACCCATCTCCAAATCTGCAAATGCTTGGAGAAAGACAAATGGCCCACATGGACAGAGCTAAAGAAGGATGTGGAAAAATACTTTAAAATCACTGATTATAAGGAGATGGAATACTCCAAATTGGAATTGATGAAACAAGGAAACTGCTGAACAGTGGAATTCTTGAATGAGTTCCAGTTTTTGAAGAAGGACATTGAAATCAACAATGAAACTGCAGTCCAGCTACTCCACAAAGCCATAGATTATCACATCTACATGGCAGTCCTTCAAGCAGGTAGCAACTTGGAGTTCAATAAGACCATTAATAAATATGCTGAACTGGGAGAGTGCTTTGAGTGCATCAAATATGAGAGGGGCATGCAGTTCACCCTATTCCAGAGGTCTTTGAGGTACTTCCCCTGATACACAGCAACTGGCACTCAACCAGGTAGGAGTGCCCTGATGGAGATAGGAGCACAACAAGTACAACAAGGGAAGTGGCCCTTCAATAGGAACTGCTTCAATTGCAACAAGTTTGGACATCAATTACATGATTGCTTCAAACCTCAAAAGCCTCAACCTTCCTGCCCCACTCATATCCAGGAATTCTATGACCTCCAATACTTCCAGTTCAATAAATCCAGTCTGTCTCATCTGAGATACATCACACGACCTCTCCTCTTACCCCCCACAACATGTTCATCTCAAACTGCCTGGCCTGGTCAAGGCAAAATTACCACTTCCAGTACTTCCTGGGAGTGTGCTGATGCAGAGGCATACTGGTGAGCTTAGCTCACACAAGAAACAAAGGACAGGGCCAAGAAGGACATTTCTTTAAATTAATTAGATCTAGGCATCAGCAAGGTATACCTGGATCAAATAGCTCTTTACATTTTTTCTTCTCTAACTCCTTTTCTTCCCTACCCATAGACATTACTATGAATCCTGATGAGACTACCAACTCTGTCAAGTTAGTAATGAATAATAACCATAAGTCATTGCTAGTAAATACATTGTGTACTTCTGTATCTGTTGAGGGAGCATCCTGTAAAGGTGCAGCAGCCAACAATAAAGTTGTGCTTAATTCTTCCAAAAGAGAAAAGAAAAAATTACATAAGACTACTATAGATGACATGAACATCTTTCACATTTACAATATTTATGAAATCCTTGCTCCAACTAGACTTTCCTGGTCACAAGGACCTGTCAAGTTCACACTTGACACAATGATATATGGATTCACTGTCCAAGAAGAAAATTAGCACTGGATCAAGATAGGCAATACTCTGGCCTTACTCAACTCAGGAGCAACTCACATGTTCATCAACTCAGCATTTGTCAATGATAACAAACTTGAATGAATCTCACTTGGTTGAAAATTCCATA
>JBBPJV010001252.1:0-10287 GCA_038088915.1 Sutorius aff. eximius
AGGTCATATTTTGATTGGAGGGTCCTTGGTTACCTTAGTGTTTCACTTTATTCCCAGTATTATCATTCTGGGTTTTAACCTTAATACTTACATGTATATAAGGAGGTGGGTTTGGCCTTATGCCTTTTTCCCAGGCTGCCTACTAGGCTAGAAACACGGGCTCACAATATAACCAAGTGACCTCACAACCATCCTTCTTCCTCTACTCTAAGGAACTCCTCTGGTTGCTCTCTATCTTCTATCTTCCCCTCAAGGATCTATCCCTCTCTGGATCAGCTTAGCTCCCATTCTAGTCAGACAAGATCTACAGGAGACTGAGGAATTAGAAGAAGCCTCAAGCAGACTCTACAAGGCTTGCATCAGTGAGTATCCCTCACTAAGCATACTGCGTCCAGTGTTTGTTTTGTCACTTTGATTGGACTTGAGAGGTTTCCTCTGCCACTATCAGCACTAGCCCCAGCTGGTAGACTTGCATGATCACCTTGGAAGTTGGAAATCTCCTGGGTTGGGTTTCATCCCCAATTTCCAACACTATGCTCCTCTTCCAGTGAAAGATGCTCATACTTGACTATCTGTTTGTTATGATTTCTTGTTTCCTTTCTTCTCTGTGTACTACTAGTTTCTCGCCTCTTCCTTGCACCACCACCTTCCCATCCCAAATCCCACTATCTCACTTGTGGGTGGTGTACTTACCAGTTACTTAGGTCTCATTGCAGTCTTCACCTTCATCTCTTGGTTACATAATACTTACCCAAAAGGGTAACTCTTTCCCAGGGTCTATTACTATA
Source organism: Sutorius aff. eximius (assembly GCA_038088915.1). Classification (NCBI taxonomy): domain Eukaryota; kingdom Fungi; phylum Basidiomycota; class Agaricomycetes; order Boletales; family Boletaceae; genus Sutorius; species Sutorius aff. eximius. The sequence continues at coordinate 789 of JBBPJV010001252.1, forward strand.
TAAACCTGTAGCCACTGTAGATATTTCCTCACGCTAGTTCTCTCTTGTACCATAACCACCTACAATCACAACTCGTCTTCCACTTAGGCTTTGCCTAGTGTGACTCTTTGAGACTAGCTCACCTCGACCTTCACCTTCCTTCTATGAAGGGGGTAGTTCTTTGGGCATTGCATCCCCCTCTTGTTAGGACTTAGTCCACTCTTCATTGGTGTTCTCACACCTTCCCGCTCTTCGTCCTTAACAGTCTTTGACCCACTGTTGAGTGGTCATTGTTCTGATATACGTGTCTTGTTGCTACACCTTGAGCAACTCCTCTTAGTCCATCCTTGTCCACTTGCGCCAACCTCGGCCTCAACCCTAAGCCCTAGTGGTTGTTGGTGACCTTCAAGAGCTATGCCTGGTCCTACCCAGAATAGTCGTAACAATAGAACTAGCATATATTTGAACGGTTACCTTTGCATAAGCCGTCAACATTTCTCACCGAATTTACAGATCTTCTCCTTCATGGAGATCTCCCATCCCTCCTCAATCATCCTCCCCTGCTCTTTCTCTGGAATCCTCTCCCATCACCTCACCATCTTGTCCTTCAACCGTGGCAGATGAGTGTCCCACTTCTGAGACTGAGGAAATCAGACTAGCGCCAGTAACAGAAGCCCTAGCATGTTCCTTGTCCCTCTCTGAGTCTACATCGGTTAATACCGAAAGACCTACCACTCCATCTTTGTGGCAGGATCCTCCTGAATCACCCGAACCTTCCTCGTCGTCCCTCACCCCATACCCTCTTGCTCTCCCTCATCCCCCTCTCCCACCTATCTCCACCAACCCTACTCGGTCCTCAAGCACCATGTCTAATAAGCCGGTTGAACTCTGCATCTCTCCTCCGTCTGCGTTTGATGGAGACTATACGAAAGCCAAGCCCTGGCTCGATGAAGTTTGTGTATATCTCGCTATCAATGCTGAAATCTATCACTTGGCTGCAAAACAAATCGGCTTTGCGCTGTCCTATATGAAGACTGGGTCTGCTCTTACGTGGGCTCATACTTTCCATACCAAAGCACTGGCCGGTACCACCCTAGATCTCGGGACCTTCAATCACTTCATACAGGAGTTTCGAGCTGCCTTTAAACATCATGACATGGTAGCTAATGCTTTGTCATGGCTAGCCACTACCAGGGTTAAAGCTAAAGGTGGGGACTACACCTCTGCCCTACTCACATACAATGCAGACTTCCAGGTCAAGGTGGCCATTGCAGGAGTAACCCAAGAACTGGTCCTCATTTTGTACTACCAGATGGGGATCCCCTCCGCACTCATGGAAAAAGTCATGGGGTTGGAAACTGTGCTGACCACTGTCACCGACTGGCAGAAGAAGGCGCTATCTATCCAAACTTGCTGGGATCAGGCCCAAGCAATCAAGAAAAGACAGATGGTGCACTTACCATACACTCCATGCACACCCCACATCATACAACCTAAGGACCCTAACGCGATGGAAGTGGACACCATCAGGATTGGAAAACTAACCCCGGAAGAAAGGACACGGTGCCTTAAGGAGAACTTGTGTTTCAAGTGCAGAAAACCAGGGCATACCACGGCCAATTGTAGAGCAGTTTTTCCCCCTAGACCCAGACCTCAACAAACACCTGTCCCAATGGCCAAACCTAAAGTACAAAAGGTGGAAACGGAAGAAAAGATCCCCAACCTTATCGAAATCAAGGATGAAGAAGAAAGCAAGACAGTGGGAAGAGTGCAGATTGATTCGGGTTTTTAGAAAGGAGGCCTCATTCGATGTGAGTTCCCTCCATTACTTGTGCTCAAGTTGTATCTCGTAGCAAGAAATCTATCCAAATTCCCATACAACTCATCCAACCAGCACACACTCTAAAAGCCGTCAACACTGCAGCCCTGGTAGACTCTGGAGCAGATGTCAATTGTATCGACATGATGTTCACTAGGAAACACTGAATCCCTGTCTCTCGACTCAAAGAACCTATGGTCGTACGAAACATGGACGGATCCATCAATAAATCAAAACAGGTACTCTACTCTGCCCACCTCTTCATCAACATTGACAGAGTGGCCATGGAACAATCGTTCCACATCATGAACTGCAGTTCCCACAACATCATCCTGGGTATTCTGTGGTTAACCTTAGCCAACCCTCACATTGATTGGGAAAAGAAGACTTTGGAGGTAGACGAATCCAAAGACCAATCTAGAGACCTTCATCAACTCTACCGAGCCGACACTGAGCGACACAACACCCACTTCAAGAAAGTTCCCCCGACTGTTCCCATCAAACACATGGTCTGTTCCATGGAAATGGATCAACACCTCTTCAATTTCATCAACAAGTGGATGCCCAGGACGTGGCAAATCGACACTCATCAACATGCCATTCATAGGGGATGAATTCCATCTAAAGATGGATGATACCTCCCAGCGACTTCCATCGCCACCACTACAACCTCAACCCAACTAGCTGCCAATGCTAATAAGGTCAAACAGACCATGATCCTCCCTGAAGCATTCTCGGCTTTCAAAGATGTATTCTCCAAAGAGTCGTGCGACCATGTTCTCCCATCACGATCTTATGATCATGAGATCAACCTGAAGCCAGAATTTAAAGCGCGGATAGCCTCCCCGTACAAGCTCGACCCCATCCAGGAGAAGGCTCTCGATGAATTCTTGGAGGAGAACCTCAAGGCAGGCAAAATACGACCTTCACAATCAGAACAGGCATCTCCATTCTTTTTTGTTCAAAAGAAAGACGGGAAGTTGCGACCATGCCAAGACTATTGCTATGTCAACCAGCACACCATCCGAGATGGTTATCCTCTTCCCCTTATCTCCTCCTTGATAGACAAACTCAAAGGGTCTAGCATTTACACCAAGTTCGATGTGTGGTGGGGGTATAACAATGTAAGGATCAAGGATAGCCACCAATGGAAGGCCGCGTTCAATACACACAGAGGGCTCTTCGAGCCCACAGTAATGTTTTTTGGACTTACCAATTCCCCCGCCACTTTTCAACGATTCATGAATGATTCCTTCTGAGATATGATTGTGGAGGGATGGCTTATTATCTATATGGACAATCTGCTGATTTTCTCAGCCGATGACAAAATCCACGAAGAATGAACTCGACGAGTCCTCCAACGGATGCAAGAACTCGACCTGCACCTGAAACTTGAGAAGTATACCTTCGCAGCTAAGGAAATCAACTACCTCAGGTTGGTTATCCAGGAGGGACAGTTGGCCATGGACCCAGTCAAACTCAATGGGATTAAGGAATGGCCAGCACCCCAAACCTTAACTCAATTACATTCCTTCTTGGGATTTACTAATTATTACCGGAGGTTCATTCCTGACTACTCCAACATCATTCGACCCCTTCTCGCTCTCACCAGAAAGGATGCATGCTGGGAATGGACTGATGAATGCAAGCAAATGTTCCTACATCTCAAAAAAGAATTTCAGGCTGAACTGGTCCTAGTCCTCCTGAATGTCGCTCACCCATTCGCCATCGCCTCAGACACCTCAGCATTTGCTTCTGGGGCAATCTTCCTGCAAACGGATGCAAATGGGGATTGGCATCCCATATCATACTATGCCAAATTGTTCTCAGGTGTGGAACAAAATTATGATGTCTATGACCGAGAACTCCTCAGCATTATCCGAGCGCTCAAAGAGTGGTGCCACTATTTACATGGAGCTTCTTTTCCTGTCCAAGTCTTCACTGACCACAAAAATCTCCTTTATTTTAAGCAATCGCAACACCTGAATCACAGACAAGCATGATGGCTTTTAGATCTCGCTGACTTTGATCTGAAACTCATCCATGTCGAAGGGAAACTTCTTGTGGGTCCTGATGCTCTATCTCGTCACCCAGATTTATTTCCTTCCAGGACCGACAATGAGGGTGTTGCTCTCCTTCTCCCATCTCTCTTCATTAATCTTATCAACACAGCACTGGTGGACAAGATTCGCCACTCCTCTCTCTTGGATGACGTGGTCCTACAACACTTACAACATATTGAGGATATCCTGGTTTCCTTACGTGGCCGCTTGGCAGACTTCCAGATGGTGGATGGCATGCTCACCTATCAGGGCCATGTGTACATGCCTCTGGAGCATCGTCACGCTATTCTCACATGTTGCCATGATCATCTCTCCACGGGTCATCCAGGCTTCCTCAAAATCCATCAATTGGTTGCATCCGAGTGCTGGTGGCCAGGCCTTGCATCTTACATCCGCAATTTTGTCACTGGTTGCACTGACTGTCAAGCTGCCAAAGTTAATACTCATCCCACCATTCCCCCCATCACCCCAATTCACTCTTTCGCCACTTGCCCATTTCAACAGGTGTCTTGTGACCTGATTATGGGGCTGCCTTCTTCTCTTGGCTCTGACACCTTATTGGTCGTGGTCAACCATGGCCTTACAAAGGGGGTGATTCTATGCCCCACTACTACTTCTGTAACAGCAGAGGGAATCGCCGATCTATTTTTCCACAAAGTTTACTGATGATTCAGACTTTATTCCAAAATCATCTCTGACATAGGCCCCCAATTTGCCTCTGCCTTCTCCAAAGCCCTCGGAAACATACTCGGGTACAACCTTGCCCTGTCCACTGCTTATCACCCTCAGACCAATGGAGAAATGGAAAGGGTTAACCAAGAGATCAAGACGTACTTGCACATTTATTGCAGCAATTCTCCATCTACATGGGCCGAATCTATTACTCATGCCGAGTTTGCCCATAATCATAGACCTCACTCAGTCATGGGATGGTCGCCATTCTTTCTCATAATGGGATACAAACCCATTCCCTTATCCTCCATCCTCAAATCCTCCTCACAAATCCCAGCGGTGGACACTCACATCAAGGCTCTGCTAGCAGCCCGAGACGAAGCTCTAGCAGCCCATGAGTTGGCACAACAAGTCATGGCCAATCGAAACCGCTCCAAGTTCTGCCCCTTCCAAAAAGGAGATAGGGTGTGGCTGGAAGCCCACAATTTGAAACGTTCTGTCGCCTTCCTGAAGCTGGCTCCAAAAAGGGAAGGACCCTTCACCATCACCCAGGTACTGTCTCCGATATCCTATAAACTCCACCTTCCCAGTACCTGGAGAATCCACCCCATTTTCCATGCTTCCCTTCTGTCCCCATATAGAGAAATGGAAGTCCATGGTCCCAATCTGACATGGAAACCCATGAAACTTATAGAAGGAGAAGAAGAATTTGAAATTGAAAAGATCCTCCAGCATTGCAGGACTCTGTCCTCCTGCCAGTTCCTGATCCGATGGAAAGGATACCCACCTGAGGACGACTCCTGGATCTCAGAATGGAACCTGAAACATTCAAAGACCGCTCTGAAAGAATATAAAGAACTCCACCCTCGCTCCTTTCCCCATGTCTCAGTCTCCCACTACTGCCCTATGCCTACTAAACCGCCGACTTCTACTATCCGGAATGGCCATTATGTACCCCACTCCTCTCAATGCCACCGAAGCTGCTATTGAAGTGCTGGTATTGGAAGATCCTTCGGCTCTTAGTTCCCTATTAGACACTGAATCATCCGTCTCAGTATCCAGATGGGGAGACGAGTCCTCACCCATGTCCTTTCATATCTCGTTGGCTGTGCCGCAGGAAGAAGAAGAACCCATACCCACGTCCATCCTATCCACACCCTTGGACCCAATCCAAGTCGGAGTTGATGCCGTCGATCTCCCAGATGGTGCACATGCTGCTAGATCGGGAGTGCCCAATCAGGACTATAAACTGTCCATGTACCACTACCTGTCCTCCTCCCACCTCGCTGTTCCCATTGAATCACACCTCGACATGGACTCTCCCCTTTATGCCCTTTACAGAGCCATGCTCCAATCTGAACACCTCAGAATCCTTACCCAGGTGGAATCCCACAAAGCCAGATCTGAACTCCACTGTACTATTGTTACGATTTCTTTTTCCTCCTCTCTTGTACTACTAGTTTCCTTCACTTGCGCTGCCACACTCCCATCCCACGTTTCATCCTATCATTTGCCGGCAGTGCGCTTACTCCCCGCCTACCTTCCGTTGCTCTTTACTTACGCTTCGTACTTCTTGTGTCTCTGACTCCCGGTTACATAATGCCTACCCGGTCGGGTAACTCTTTCCCAGGCTCTATTACTATATAAACCCGTAGCCAACGTAGACATTTCCTCACGCTAGTTCTCTTCTGTACTACGATCATCTCAATCTTCACTCAATTCCACGTAAGCCCTGCCTAGTGTGAACCCTTGACTAGCTGTCACCATCTTCGTCACTAGCCTCCACCCGCCTTTCTACAAAGGGGGTAGTCTTTGAGCATTGCGTCTCATCCCTCGTCGGTGTATCCACACCTCCTCGTACCACTACCTTTGTCCCCGCCTCTCCACGTCAGAGGTCGTCACCCTATCCCTCGTCGTCCAGTTGCTTCGCCATAGCAACTAGTCCTCACTAGACTTTGTCACAACCTGTCCTCACCACCCTCAACCCTAGACCCTAGTAACCTGAAGGTGATCATCGGAAGCTATGCCTGATCCTACCCGGAGCAGTCGTAACAACTATCACCAATTCCATATACTCCGAACTCCGTTCCACATTGGCTCAACTCAGATTTCAGCTCCGATTTGGAGAGTTATTACACGATGTCAACAGATACATCCAGGAGTTAGCTAGAGAAGGACCATTAGAACAGCATATTGGATCCCCTGATCCTGTCCCCATTTCACCACCCACTCCCTCAGCCTTGTCATCACCCCTCAACTCCGAAGAAGCAGTGCTTATGGACAGAGTCAAGGCCTACTGGATCGGTAATGCTGGTCGCACACCTCTCCTTTGAAGTCACCCTCATTACTCAGAGGCATGTTTCCATTGTCACCAGCTGGGGCATAATCGAGTTGCCTGTCCTGTTTACCAATGTCCTATCTGCCTCTGATTCGCCCCAGATCATGCTCAATGTAGGTGCCCACTTTGTCATTGAGCCCATCCTCCTATGATTTCCACCTCCTCGGCCTCGGCCTCTTCTGGATCCACTTGGTCCAATGGACCTATCAGATCCGCCCGTACTTCTCCCAGGACCACTACTAGATGTATCACCACCAGTCTGGGACCCCAGCATCATCAGGACATCTATTTCTGTGAACCTTCACTGGTTCCCCACTATGACCCTGACATCGACTACTCCCTCGACTATGACACTGAGAGGAATATGACAGGTTCCCCTGGGTTTGATAACTAAGAAGGGTCTCTCTCTTGTCGGTGCCTCGAGTATACAAAGGGGGTACTGTTACAATTTCTTGTTTCCTTTCTTCTCTGTGTACTACTAGTTTCTCACCTCTTCCTTGCACCACCACCTTCCCACCCCAAATTCCACTATCTCACTTGCGGGCGGTGTACTTACCAGTTACTTAGGTTTCATCGCAGTCTTCACCTTCATCTCTTGGTTACATAATACTTACCCAAAAGGGTAACTCTTTCCCAGGGTCTATTACTATATAAACCCGTAGCCACTGTAGATATTTCCTCATGCTAGTTCTCTCTTGTACCATAACCACCTACAATCACAACTCGTCTTCCACTTAGGCTTTGCCTAGTGTGACTCTTCGAGACTAGCTCACCTTGACCTTCACCTTCCTTCTACGAAGGGGGTAGTTCTTTGGGCATTGCGTCCCCCTCTTGTTAGGACTTAGTCCACTCATCATCAGTGTTCTCACACCTTTCCACTCTTCGTCCTTAACAGTCTTCGACCCACTGTTGAATGGTCATTGTTTTGATATACGTGTCTTGTTGCTATACCTTGAGCAACTCCTCTTAGTCCATCCTTGTCCACTTGTGCCAACCTCGACCTCAACCCTAAGCCCTAGTGGTTGTTGGTGACCTTCAAGAGCTACGCCTGGTCCTACCCAGAACAGTCGTAACACTGTTCATTCTCATCATCATTACATGTTGCCAGGTGTCATAGCCAGTTCTCTCTTTACTATTCGGTTACTGTTAGCATGTCATCAGGTAAATCCTCCAATGCTATGCACTTGGGGTTAGGGTTTGAGTCTACTCACTCTATGAGTTCCTCCTTGGGCTTGTTACACTTTAAACCTAACTACATATTTGGCCTCTTCAGCAATTGACCCATTTGTCCACATATATCCTTGTTTATCTTGACCAATTTTATTGATCTTAGTCTTATCTGACTATATAACTCTCCTTCAGTGAAATGGGACTAAACTCTAAACCTAAGTACTTGAGGTGGAACCATTAAAAGGACATGTTCTGACATCATGCAACATTTTGTGATGAAGAGGATAGAAAGGAACATGTGAACTGGTGTCCACAGGTGAAGGTAGAAGGGATACTAGATATTCCACTTAAGCCTAGAAGTAATCCCAGATAATGCCCAAGTGAACTAGACTGGGGAACAGTTGTAGTGTCACCTAGGTATATATACAAGTGCCAAGAGTATTACTAATACATGACTAACATATTGTGGGACATGGTATGATAGATAAGAAAATGTTACAATACGTATTTAATTTTTCTAACTCTCAATGCATTCATTCATAGACTACATCTTTTTTTTTATTTTGTCACAACAGGTCACATGACTTTCCCCTATCTTTCCTTTCTCATGATCACATGACCAGGGCCTGGACTCTATGATGTCAGACCACATAACTGGTCTAGACCCATGACATCATAGATAAGAGCCCCTTATGCTATTGGCCATACCTTTCTCTTATCTATTGTATCATTCCCATCATATATTAGTCATGTATTGGTAATACTCTTGGCATATGTACATAAACCTGAGTAATACTATGACTGTCCCCCAGTCTAGTTCATTTGGGCATTATCTGGAGTCTATCTCTAGGCCTAAGTGGAATACCTAGTTCTCCTTCTATCCTCATCCATGTATATCATTGCACGTGTTTCCTTTTACTCTTCAACATTGTCAGATATCATAGCTGGTTCTAGCCTTGTGTTCCACCTCATCGCTTAGGATTTAGTTAGACTTCATCTCAGAAAAAGTACAGCCAATAGCATAAGGGGCTCTTATCTATGATGTCATGGGTCTAGACCAGTCACATGATCTGATGTCATAGAGTCCAGGCCCTAGTCACATGATTGTGAGAAAGGAAAGATAGGGGGAAAGTCACATGACTTGTTGTGACAAAATAAAGAGAAAAAGGTGTAGTCTATGAGTGTATGCATTGAGAGTTAGGAAAATTAAATATGTATCATAACACTATCCCCTCCTTATGTCTCGACTTCCAGGCGAGAGAAGCAAGAGGATGAAGAATCAGTGAAGTTCTCATATGGCAAGAAGAGAGATTTGAATTCCATCAAGGAAACACCATGAATACAACAGGGGGCAGAGGCATGTTTGGCACAGAAATCCTGAATAGTGTCCTGCATGTTAGCCAAGTTGAGTTCAGGCTCCCATGTGCGACCAGTTTCATCCCATCCTTTCCAATGAAC
>JBBPJV010001253.1:0-10286 GCA_038088915.1 Sutorius aff. eximius
GGCCGTGGACGTCTGTTTCTGAATAAGGGGTTAGTAGCGAGGCGTGGAATACAGGGTGGATCTTCCAAGTAAGGGGAAGGGAGAGACGGAATGCGACGGGGGAAATTTTCTTAGAGATAATGAAGGGACCTTTGCGCTTGGGTGCGAATTTAGGGTCGGCGAGTGCACGGTGGAGGTTCCTTGCCTCCAGCCATACTTTGTCCCCTACTTTGAACAGGGAGTAATTGGTCCCGTTTCTTCGGGTCATTGCTTTTCGGGCGAGGTCGTGTGCGGCTAGGGCCTCATGCCTAGCGGAAGTTAGCGAGTTAATACGGTCATTAACGGCGGGAAGATCCGATTTCCCGATTTGTTCAGGAAGGGATCGGGGGTGATATCCCATCATCAAGAAGAACGGGGTTTCCCCAGTGACCGAATGAGGTCTATTGTTGTGGGTGAATTCGGCGAATGGGACTTGGTCTGCCCACATGGTCGGAGAGTTACTGCAGTAGATACGGAGGTAAGTCTCGATCTCTTGGTTTACCCGCTCAGTCTCTCCATCGGTTTGTGGGTGGTAGGTGGTGGAGAGGGCGAGGTCGTATTTCAGGAGCTTCCCCAGCTCTTTGGCAAAGTTGGTGGCGAACTGGGGATTGCGGTCGAAGATAATCTTATCGTAGAGGCCGAACCTAAGAAATACTTTAAGGAAAAAGAGTGTCGCAATTCCCTCGGCCGTGGCGGTTTTCATTGTGGGGCAGAGAATTACCCCCTTAGTAAGTCCGTGGTCGACCACGACCAAGAGGGAGTCAAAGCCGTTGGAAAGGGGAAGGTCGGTGATGAGATCACAGGAGATCTGTTGGAAGGGGCGGGTGGCGGTGCTGGGGATGGGGGTGAGCGGGGGGTGCGTCGGGTGGGTGTTGGCCTTGTTTTGCTGGCATCCGGCACAGCCCGAAACATATTCTCGGACGAAGGAGGCCAGGCCAGGCCACCAGTGTTCCCGAGAGACGAGGAGGCGGGTTTTGAGGACGCCGGGGTGGCCAGCGGTTTCGTGGTCATGGAGCGAGGCCATGACGGATCGGCGGAGGTCGGGTGGTACATAGGCACGGCCTTGAAAGTAAAGGAGGCCGTCGGTGAAGGAGAAGTCTGCCACGCGGGAGCGGAGGAATTTCGGGGTCGAGTGATCGTTAAGGAAGGAGAGGACGAATGGGTCTGAGGCAGAGGATTTGGCAAGGGCCTCACACGTGGCGAAGTTGACAAGATGGACGAAGAGGTTGGGGGGAAGGAGGGTCATCCCCTGGTTGTCCGACTCAGGGATCGAGTGGTCGGGGCGGCGGGAGAGGGCATCGGGGCCGGCGAGGAGTTTCCCAGGGACGTGGATCATGTGGAGGTTGTAGTCGGCAAGGTCGAGCATCCAGCGGGCTTGTCGGCGGTTGAGATGCTGCGGTTGTTTGAAGTATAGGAGGTTCTGGTGGTCAGTGAAGACCTGAACCGGGTGGGCTGCTCTGCGGAGGTGGTGTTTCCAAGCCTTGAGGGCTCAGATGATGGCGAGGAGCTCGTGGTCGAAGATGTCGTAGTTCCTTTCGGCCGGGCCGAAGGACTGGGAGAGGTAGGAACAGGGGTGCCATTCCCCGTTGTCGTCGGATTGGAGGAGGATGCCCCCTGAGGCGGCGGCGGAGGCGTCGGTGGCGATGGCAAAGGGTTTGTGTGGGTCGGGGTGAGCAAGAACGGGCTTGGATTGAAACGCGTCCTTGAGTAGTTGGAACGCTTTCTGGCAAGAGAAGTCCCAGTTGAACCTGGAAGTCTTCTTGGTGAGGTCGATGAGGGGTCGAGCGAGGTCAGAGTAATTTGGGATGAACTTTCGGTAAAAGTTGGAGAATCCCAGGAAGGAGCGGGTGTTCCTGACGTTAGTGGGGGCGGGCCAATGTGCGATGCCGTCTAGTTTGACTGGATCCATTGCCACACGCCCGGGTCGGAGAACTATCCCTAGGTAGTCGACCTCGGTGGCGTCGAACGTGCACTTTTCAGGTTTTAGGCATAGCTGCAGTTCGGCCATTCGTTGGAGTACCCGCTCGGTACGTTGGTCATGAGTGGTCTGGTCAGGGGAGAAGATTAGTAGGTCATCCATGTAAATCACTAGCCATCCTTCCGTGATGAGGTCGGAGAAGGAGTCGTTCATGAATCTTTGGAAGGTGGCGGGGGAGTTGGTTAGTCCGAAGAACATGACTGTTGGTTCAAAGAGTCCTCGGTGAGTGACGAAGGTGGCCTTCCATTCGTCTCCCTCTTTGATGTGTATGTTGTTGTATCCCCATCGGACGTCAAACTTGGTGAAGACTTGGGCATCTCGGGTCTTCTCGATTAAGTCCGATATAAGGGGGAGGGGGTAGGTGTCCCGGACGGTGAACTTATTCAAGTGGCGGTAGTCTTGACATGGTCGCAGCTTGCCATCCTTTTTCCTGATGAAAAAGAAAGAGGAGGCTTGTTTAGACTGGGAAGGGCGGATCTTTCCAGAGGCCAGGTTTTCGTCTATGAACTTGTCAGCGGCGGCTGTCTTGTCGGGGGATAGATGATAGGTTTTTCCGATTCGAGGGACGAAGGTCTCTTCTAGGTTAATGGCGTGGTCGCACGGATGACAAGGAGGGAGGATTGCGGAGGCCTTCTCGGAGAAGACCTCGCTAAATTTCCTGTATTGTTCAGGGATGGCGTCAGTGTGGTCAGGGGTCAGGGCGGATTCTAGTTTGGTGGAAATGGAGGTTCGTCCTACGACCGGTATGAACCGTCCGTCACACTTAGCCCATCGTGGGGCTGGGGTTTCTTCGCGACAAAGGTTGACGCAGGCCCTGGTATGTTTGGCCGGGGTGGTTTTTCTGAGGTATGCCCAGAGGTGGTCATCTGCTTCTTCATACCGAGAGACATGTCGGTATTTTCGTGTGGGGGGGGTGGGTTTTAGGAATTTCTTGTTAGATCGTTGGAGATCTACAGAGTGGTCAGTGTATAGGGCTTTGGACTGGTCTACCATTGCGGAGATAGAGACCTCCTGGGTTTTCCAGTTAATGGCGGGGTTGGCGGTCCGAAGCCAAGGGAATCCTAAGATTAGGTTTCATGATCCGCAGTTCATGACGTAGAAGTCTTGCTTGATGACGACTTCCTTGATGGCTACGTAAAGGGTGGCAGTGAAGCGGATGGTTCCTGCTCGGTTGGTAGTGCCATCCATGTTTAATATTGGGACGGGGTTTGGGAGTCGCGTGGTGGGGAGGCGGTGTTTTCGAACAAACTGCCAGTCGATGCAGTTGATCTCGGCACCAGAATCGATCAGGGCAGAGGTGTCGACGGTTTTGACTTGGTGGTCCGGGGTCATGAGTTGGGCAGGGATGATAATGGATTGCTTTGCTCGGACTCTAGTTACAAGTACGGACTTCGGGGAGCTCCATGTCGCTCGGAGCTCCCGGTCTAAAAACCTGGTTGGGTGAATTGAGTGGTGGCTACAGAGGCCGGTTGTTCTTTGTCGTCGTCCTCCTCCATGTCTATGAGGTTGGGGAGGTCTTCTTTCTTGGTGGTGCGAGTGGTCTTCTTCGTCGAGGAGGTAAAGGTGGGACACTTGTCAGAAGTGTGACCACCTTTCCGGCATCTGAAACATAAACCTTTTTCCCAACATCGCTTTTGCTCTTCTGGGGTAAGTTTCTTCGGCCGCGGGGTCTCGGGGGTCTTGGTGGAGTCTACGTCCATGGCGTCGGGGTCACGGGAGGGGGCTCGAGTGATTTGTTCAGTGGGGAGGCCCTTTCTGATGGCCTTTACTTGATCTAGCTTGGATTGGATTGCCGAAGCCTTCTCCATCCAGCCTTCGATTGTCTTAGGGGGGGAATTGATCAGCAAGATCTTTTCCATGATTGGTGCGGGGATCCCCATTTGATAAAATGAGATCAAGATGTCGTCGGAGGGGTTTTCGGCATCAGCCGCATAGCTTCTGAACTTGGCATTATAGTCTGCCAAGGTGATGGCGTAATTTCCCTTTCTAGGTTCAACGTGGGCGGTGCGGAGCCAGTTGAGGGCGTTACTCTTGGTCTCATGGTGGAGGAACGCAGTGTTGAATTTATCGACGAAGTCGTTGAACTTTCCAAGGGAGAGGGAGTGAGGGGAGGCCTTAAAGGCGGTGTTTCTAAAGGTGTTAGCCCAGATCAGGGCGGACCCACTTTTCATATAGGACAGGGCATAGGCAACCCGTTTGGTATCAGTGTTGTAAACGTCTTCATTTACGGCTAAGTACGTTCGTACTTCATTCAACCACGGGCCGGACTTCCTAAAGTCCCTGGTGAAGTCCGAGGGGGGGGAGATCCTAAGTTCAGTGGGCTTGGACATCATAGGAGGTGGGTGGAAGACTCGAGGTGGGGGCGGCGGGGGTCTGGGGGTGCGTCGGTAGATCTGTGAGAGGGGTTCTACCGGCTGGGCTGGGGACCGTTGCGAAGAAATAGTGGTCCTTTGAAGGGGGTTGGTGAGTGCCTGTTCAATGTAGTCTTGTTGCTGTGGGGTGGGAAGGGTCTCGTCTTGCTCGGAGAGCGGAGACTGAGATTCAGAGTTGGACGAAGGGGAGGGGAATGATGGTCTGTCGCGGTACAAGTGGACTGGAGGGAGTCTGGGTGGAATGGTGGGCAGCTATGGTGGTGCCACCTAAGGATAGTCTTAGCGTATTGTTACGCCTGGTCCATCTGGAGCAGGTTGTGACCATGTATACACGCTGGGGGGGTTCACTGGGGTTCCGTAGGCTTCAAGCACTAACGGAGTCGAAGGAGCTTGCGAGAGAGCAAGGTCGAAGACGAAGGGGGTTTGCTAGCTCGCATGAGACTAAGCAACGAAGTCGAGGGGAGATAGCGTAGTATTCCGGTTACGCTAAGACTAAGGTACAGGAATGTACGCAAGGGGTTTATATAGAACTACTACCGGTACTCAGGAAGGCGGGAGAAGTCTAAGGAATAGGACCGAAGTACTGGCAGTACTACCTGATCGGTGGGAAACCCTAGAAGAGGGGATAGAGGTGAAACGGGGCGTACCTGGATGTAAACCGATCAGGTCTAAGCGAGACAAAGGAAAAATACACATGTAAGTAACGGAGCTCCACATAAACGGGATGGGCAGAGCGGTTGAGTAAGGTTAAAGTAAGAGACCTCATGCCTGGGTGGGTCAGCGGAGGTGCTATGGATGGGAGGAGACGAAGCTGCTATCAAGTGGTTTAGGGATAGGGGCGAAGGGAAAGGTAGTCCGAGCGTCAGAGTGGACGCGGCTTAGTACAAGGATAAGGAAGAGAAAAACGTTACCAGGGCGTCCCACGAGCTGATCGTAACACTAGCTTCCCTCTGAACCTCTGAATGATTTGTCCCTTGTCTAAGTGGACTCTCTACTTCTGAAACCCTTGAACCCTTGAACCTCTGTTGCCTCATTGCAAGAAGGCTCTCTTTCTTTCTCCCTTGAAAACTCCAAACCTCTTAGGGCTACCTCCATTCCTACCTGGGCTGGTTGTAACAAAAGATCTAGCTTCCCTTTCAAAGGCTACTACCAAGTAGATCACCATTCCTCCCAGAAGACCATCCACTGATTTCACTTGGGGATCCATTCAAAACCCTAGACTCCAAACTCCAGACTCCCCCTCCCCTTCACCCTTCTTTAAACACTTCTCTGACCTGGATGAGCCTATAGCCACCCCAACAGAACTCTCTCAGTCAACCTCACTTGCCCAAGCACTTTCTAGAGCAGCTACTCTTCATTCCTCCACCCCACTCCCAGGATCCTCTTCCCCTTTTGCCTCCCTCATCCCCAATCCCCCTTCCCCCTTTCCCTCAGGTAGCTCCCTTGCTCCCCAAAACCCTTACCCCATCATGACCACCAAATCCACTGAACTCCACATTGTACAATCCTCCATCTTTGATGGTGACTATATCAAAGCACTCTCTTGGCTTGACTGAGTTAGAACATACCTAGCTGTCAATGAAGAATGTTACAACTCAGACTTGAAATGAATTGGTTTTGCCCTATCCCACATGAAAGAAGGCTCAGCCCTGACCTGGGCCAACACCTTCTGTAGTAAAGCCCTCTCTTTGGAAAACCTCTCCCTTGGGTCCTTCACAAACTTCATCAAAGAGTTCAAAGGAGCTTTCAAACATCACAACACCAAAGCCAATGCCCTTGCTTGGCTCTCCACCACTCGAGTTTTGCCCAAGAACAGAGACTACACTTTCACTCTCCTTCAGTATAATGCAGACTTCACTTCAAAGGTCTCTCTTGCCAAAGTATCACAAGAAGAAGTCCTGATCTCATTCTATCAAGCTGGAATTCCAACAAAACTCATGGAATGAATCATGGGACTAGACACTGTCCCTACAAAGGTAGAAGAGTGGATGAGGAAGGCACTCACCATTCAGACCTGGTGAGATCAAGCCAAAGCCATTGCCAACTGCAAGACTTACATACCTCAAACCTTCCACTCCCCCCCTTCAAAACCCACAAAATGAGACCCCAACACCATGGATGTGGATCATGTTCAAATTCCAAAATTGACCAATAAAGAAAGGAAAAGGTGTAGAGAGAATGGGTTATATTTCAGGTGCTGAAAACCTGGTCACATCTCATCCAAATGCCCCTCCTTCCCCTCAAACCCAAAGAAACCCCAAGTCTGACAAGTCATGAAAGAGGAGGTCCCTTCCCTGATTGATGTTGAGGATGAAGGAGAAGAAGAAACAGTGGAAAGGGTAACCTTTAACTTTGACCAGGATTTTTAGAATGGAGGGATCAAATGATGTGCACCCCATCCTACACTTGTGCTATCACCCTTGTATCAACAAGTTCAACTTCAATTAGAATTCCCATTCAATTGATTGAGCCCTCACACTCACTCAAAACTGTCAACACTAGAGCCCTAGTTGATAGTGGTGCAGACTGTAACTGCATCAACTGAGATTTTGTAAAAAAACACCAGCTCAAGACTCATCACCTCTCCACCGCCATCCCAGTATGAAATGTAGACAGAACATTCAACAAAGTCAATGGAATCCACTTCACCTGTTCCCTCTTTATCAACATTGATGGGATCACCATGAGACAAGAATTCTATGTCATGAATTGTGGTATCCAGAATGTTATCCTAGGAATCCTGAAACGGAACCAAAACCTAAACTAAAGTGGCAATGAGGTGGAATGGCTAGGACAGGCTATGATGCCCTGCAACATTTTATGATGAAGAAAAAGGAGGAACACATGCAACAATGTACACGGGCAAAGGTAAGGAGAGCACTAGGTAATTCCACTTAGAGCCTAGGAGTGATCCCAGATAATGCCCAAGTGAACTAGACTGGGGAACAGTCATAGTATCACCCGGGTATATATACAAGTGCCAAGAGTTATTACTAATACATGACTAATATATGGTGGGAATGGTACGATAGATAAAAGAAAGGTACACCAATAGTGAAAGGGGCTCTTATCTATGATGTCATGGGTCTAGACCAGTCACGTGATCTGACATCATAGAGTTCAGGCCCTAGTCATGTGATCGTGAGAAAAGAAAGATAGGGGGAAAGTCACATGACCTAGTGTGACAGAATAAAGAGAAAAAAGTGTAGACTACAAGTGTATGTGTTGGAGGTTTAGGAAAATTAAATATGTATCATAACACTATCCCCTCCTTACGTCTCAACTTCCAGGCGAGAGAAACAAGAAGACATGGAATCAGTGAAATTCTCATATGGTGAGAAAAGGGAGTGAAATTCCTGCAAGGAAACACCACGAACACGACGAGGGGCAGATGCATGCTTGGAGTGGAAATCCCAAATAGCATCCTGCACGTTTTCCAAGTTGATCTCAGGTTTCCATGTGTGGTCAGTATCATCCCAACCCTTCCAATGCACAAGATATTCTAATTTGCCACACTTGAGGTGAGAGTCAATGATGAAATCAACCTCAAACTTGACAAGACGATCCTCGGTTACAACTATAGGATCAGGCCGAATGACAGTTTGGCCATCGAGGAGAGTGTTGTATGGTTTAACCTGGGAAACGTTTACTACTGGGTGGATTTTCATTGAAGCAGGCAAGTGCAGTTCAACTGCATTGGGGAGTGTGTGAATAATTGGATAGGGGCCAAGCCATTTGGGAGAGAGCTTGGGGGATGGGAATGGGAGCATGAGATTTTTGGTAGAGAGCCAGACTTGCTGGCCAACTTGGTAATCAGGATGTTCAGACCATGAAGATTCAGCCGAATGTTCTATGTGAGTGCATGTGGCATCAAGCACAGCTTGAATTTCCTTGTGGGAATGGACGAGATCAGAACTGAACTGATGGGAAGAAGCAGGATTTTCAAAACCCATGTGAGGGGCATAGTTCCTGGTGATGGCAAAGTGGATTGTGCCAGTGGCTGCTGTGAGGGAATTATTGTGTTGGAACTGAGCCAACTTGAGCCATTCGGCCCACTCGTGTTGCTTCTTTGCGACATAGACTCGAAGATACTGTTCTAGATCATGGTTGATGCGTTTGGTTTGACCATCAGTCTGTGGATGGAATGCTGTTGAGAGCTTTTGCTGAATTTCGAGTAACTTGCAAAGTTCTCAGGTGAAGTCGGAGGCAAATTGGGGGCCTCAATCAGAAACTATGCTACTAGGGAGTCCATGGGTACACCACACATGGTCTCTAAATAATCGAGCAGTGTCTAAAGAGGAAAAGGTTTTGGTACATGGAATAAAAATGACTTCCTTAGAAAATCGATCAACAACTACCATGATGGCCATATACCCATTTGATTTGGGTATGTCTGTAATAAAATCGACCAAGATATCCTGCCAGGGATGTTGTGTGGCTGGAAGTGGCAATAATTTACCAGCGGGGGGTTGATTTCCTGATTTGGAGGTGGCACAGCCATGACATGAGTCAATGAACATGTTGACATCTTTTGAGATACCAGGCCAGCTGTAATGTCATTGGATTGAAGCAAGAGTTTGGGATCTTCCAGAATGCCTGGCGATAGGAGATTCATGATATAATTTAAGGATTTTGGATCTCAGATCTGGGGGAATGAAGACTTGTTTCTTGGCATTGGTGTAACAGCCAAGAGAGAAATCGAGATTGTAACCGTAGTGGTCACCATCGAATTCGTAAGAGTGTTCAACAATCTTGTTGAAGATCTTGGAGGAAAGCATAGCCTGCTTCATGAAGAGAGCTGGAGGTAGAACAGTGACATTTTTATTTATATCCTCAATGGCTTCTCCATGGTCGGGATGGCAGGACAATGCATCAGCACGACCATTTGTGGATCCTGGTTTGTACAGGATTGAATAATTATATTCCATTAAAAACGCATGCCAGCACACTTGTTGTGGGGAGAGATCTTGCAGCTTTTTCCAGAACTCTAGATTCCGGTGATCAGTCCAGATCTCGAAGTGATCTTGGTCAACAAGATGATGGCACCATTCTTTTAGTGTGCAGATGATGGTGAGCAACTCTTTGTCATATACTGGGTAGTTGCGTTCCGCGGAGTCGAATGAGTGTGAGATAAAACTGGCTGGATGCCAGTTTCCGTCTTCAAGTTGATAAGAGAGCACCACTCCCAAAGCGATATCTGAGGCATCACATTCAATGCAGACAGGGCGAGAGGAGTCTGGATATGTGAGAAGTGGCATGGAGGTAACAATGGATTTAAGTTTGGCGAAGGCTGCTTCGCATTTGTTACGGCCATGCCCCTAAGGGATGGGCGGAAGGTATGGAGCTGTTGCTCCACCCGGCGGCAAGGAGCACAGTACTCCTGAGGGTCGGAGATCCTGGAAGGACTACCAGGGGGAAGGACGGGAGAGCCTGATAGACGGACAGGCTGGAAGGCGGAGGGACCCTAGAGGGTTCAAGGGACGACGACGGATAGGGGGAAGGCCATCAAGAAGGGCCTGAGGACGAGGAGCTGCAGTGGGGAAGGACTGCAGGGGACGAGGACGAAGGCCAACGTCAAGTTGGGATGAGGAGGACATCGAGGGATCGATGTGTGACGAAGACTGTCAGTCTCAGACTGATGAACAGAGACTTAATGATAGTGAAGGACTCATGGACGGAGTCCAAAGGCTAAGAAGAGATCATGGTAGGAGACTCGAAGGAAGGTGGTGGTCGCAGTGCCGGACTGAGGGTCGACGAGATGCACACAGTGCAGCGATGGGAGAAAAGCTAGTATTGGGATATCGGAGGTATAGACATGAGGGATAGACGGAGACGGGACTAGGCAAGTACGGGAGTACTATGTCCTAAGTACCGGGTAGGAACTAGCGTAAGGAATACTACTAGGAAGGCGCGAGTCT
>JBBPJV010001254.1:0-10277 GCA_038088915.1 Sutorius aff. eximius
GGAAACGAGCGAGCACGGGTCCCGCAGAAATGGGGATGCAAGAATTTGGCACGTCGAGCGGTGGTGCCCTCAAGGACGAGAATACGTCCCGACCGCCAAGCTCCCTCGAACAAACGCAGGCGCAGACGCCCTCTGACCGCCATCGCAACTCCAGCAACGCGGGCGAATCGCGCTCCACGTGGTTTTTTCTTCCTGGCGGCGCCCATCATGGGGCTGGGTCTCCGCCGCCGGGAAACACTGAGCTCAAACATGAGAAGAGCCTTGACCAGACGTTCTTGAGACCCGGGGCTGCAGTGGATGGGAGCGAGAGTCATGGACAGGTCCCTACGACGCCGAGCAAGAGTGGGAGGCTCTCGAAGCGGAAGACGAGTGGCGTACTTCCCGGGCATACAAGCAGTGGCGAGATGACTGGTGATACTTCGTCTTCTGCATCGGGCGTGATGAGCTTGGGCAAGCCGTCCCTTGGGCCAAACAGACGGCCGACGTCGATGCAGGTCCCCAACGGAGTCACACTCGCTATCGGTACAGGGGGTAACAAGTTCTCGTCCGTCGGCACCCGGCATGCGTCGTACGGATCCTCCGTCGGTCGAGCGTCTGCTGCAAGAGTATTTTCCGCACCCACTCCTACAGAGAGCGCAGAAGACCTCCCACCGATCCCTGCGCTTCCCTCACAAGAAGGCTCCCGGGGTTTCATGGGCAGTATGCGCAAGATTAGTCTCGGCGGGAAGAAACACAAGAAGCAGAAATCTTCGATCGATGCTGCGTTTATCCCGCCTCCAGATGGGCTCCAGAACGATGTGGGCGACGACAAGGGTCGAATGCAGGATGGGGATGCGAGGATGGATGCACCACCACGCGTTCATACACCCGAATTGTTACCTCCGATCGAGCTGCATCCTCCATCGCCGCCACGATCGATCAATGGTACGTCGATAGCGCGTTCGATACCTCTGACCATAAGCGATGGGATCGAGCCTATCATGGCATCGACGAGCGCACCTGCTTCCTCCACGATATCTGCCATGACACCAATCGGTTCTCCTACCTCTCCACCGGCATCCAATAAAGCAACACCAAAAACGCCCTCGTCACCACAGTCGGCGTCGTTGGGTCGTACCGCACAAGTTCTCAATCCACCCTCTTCAAATCCCACTGTGCCGAGACGAAACTCGCTGGGCGATCTCAAGATCCCTGCAAGGATCAGCCAGGCACAGATCGGGCTGAAAAGAGATTTGGGGATGGTTCGAGAGTTTGCAAGTAGTGTTGACCGTACGTGATCCTTCATATTCGTCCAAGACGTCCGGTTTTGATTGTTGGTGCTTCTACTCCGTAGGATTGAAAGAATTGCAATCGACTTATCTTCTCATGCTTGCTGAACTGCAAAGTTTCCTCGAGAATGCTCCTCCATCTCGTGCGACGTCGCCAGTGTTCAGTCTTGTCCGTCCCCACTCTCGGCTACGCTCCAATACCTCTCCGTCGAACAACCCTATCCCGAATGTTTCTAGCTCATATGCGGAACCCCAACAGATCGCTGTTACTCTCCACACGATCATCCTCAGGTACCGAATCTCGTGGGAATGTGCCGAGTTACTGATCGAACTTGGTGGAGGCGCGCCTTCTACAACTTCTCCGTCTTCAAGTCTTTCGGCACCAACCATGTCGATGCAGGCAGAGCTCGACCGTCGGAAGAACAGGGAGAGAGCTGTGACACTTTCTGGAGAAGAGTCCAAGCAACCACAAGTGCCATTGATCGGTGGTGCCGTCATGCCATCGTCGACGTCTGGTCCGCTCAACGCTTCATGGCGCGCATCGACGGGCCGGCATGATCTCAGTCAACGACAGCTCGTCCTCCTTCGAGACATACTGAATAGCGGTGAGCTCCCCCCAGACGACGTTCCCTTGCTCGAGGAGAACGTAAACAGAAATTGGCGATGGGGCGACGCGATGAGCAGCACGATCACGCTCCCTTCGGAAGAGTCAGGGTCCCGAGGCGTTAACCACGGGGAAACGAAGAAGCTAAAGAAACGACGCGGTGGGAGGATGGGGCTGACAGGCCTGAGGGATATGTTGAGGATGCTCAAGCGGAGCCATTCGGAGCAGGCCCCGACATCGCCCGTAGCTGCTCTCCCGGTCGTATCTTCGACCGCCTCGCTCAGCACTGAGTCTTCGCATTGTTCGCATCATTATCCCCACGGACAGCTTGCCGCGGGTGGTGCACAACGGGCAGCGAAGATAAGCACTGGACCCGAATCGGTACGGTCGATCGTCACCTCGCCCTACAGCGGACCGGCCTTGAGTCATAAATCGTCCCCTCGACGGCCCTCGCTCGCGTCAATTTTCAGGATCGGACAAAAGCACAAGGGGGGGGCGTCTTCGTCCGCAGGGGAGTCGTCTCAGGACAGCCGGAGTGACGTGCGGAGTGCGAGCAGGGGGAGCAACATGACATGCGACGAGGAGGACTGGGACCGGATCGAGCCGGCGATCGACCTGAGCACCGCCGCGCGTGCGCTGGGGATCGAAGGCACCGCGACTATCAAGGGACGCAAGGAGTGGTCGCCCTTTTTGTCAGAGCACCCCCCGGGACACGTGCCCGTACCAGAGCCGACGCTTCGCCCGGTAACGCCGCGACGTAACCCGGAGGCGACGCAGGCGCTGCGGATGGAAGTGGAGGCGTCACCGCGGTCGATCCGCCCGATGCGGTCGACGCGGCTGTCGAACGTGGAGGAGGTCGAGGACGTGGAGCGGCTCGAGGGAGAGGAGGGTATGGTGCCGTCTGAGCACAAGTCCCGGAACCGCGTGTCGCTGCCCCGTCGGACGAGCCCGCATCGACCGCCGTCCAGGGGCCAGATGGCGGTGAGCACTCGGACGGGGTCTGTGCGGAGTGTGCCACCGCAGCTGGTCGAGGACCCGGTGGTGCCCGAGATCAAGTTGTCGATGACACCCGAGAACATCAAGCCGCTGCTAGAGAACGCGCGGGAGGTGCATGTGCGGTGTTACGAGTGCATTCGGGAGCTGCGAGCGCTGTTGGACGCGGTGCCTGCTGGACCGTCGGCTGCGACTGCGATCTGAACATTGGGCTTTTTTTTGGCATGTCTATAATGGGGATTAGTGCGCACGTATGGCGGGACGCTCGAACGCTCTCCCTTTCTTGGCTGACGGCGACATTTTCTTTCGTTTATTCTCATTCCCATCATGGTAAACGTGCAGAGTGCATCTCTCGACGGTATGCTACCCACAGACCTTTATATTTTCTTGCTTGTCTGACACTTTCTTCTTGAATTCCGATTCAAGCTGATTACATTGCTACTCGTCTTGATCATCATCATCACAAGGACTAGGTTTTCCTTTCTTCTTTTTCCCATCATCCCATCATTTTTTCTTCTGCCGAATGATACATATGCGTGTACGTACATAACGTGTAACTCACGAACTGATGATATATAATGTTTTTAACGCACGTCAGCAGTGGACTAGGACTACACATCGAGTATATATGTTGGGATCTGATTCAGTGGTGGAACTCCCAATCTATAGCGTTCAATTCCCCTGCATCTGATGTTGTCAAAGTAAGGATCTTGGGACTATGACACGACCATTCGAATATGGAACGTAGTGACTGCGTAAGCTCCTCGCCGATTTCCCTGTCTCTTGAAAAGCACCGTGATGAAAGCAACGGCCAAACTGCGAAGTGGGGTTTGCACTCAACACTTCGGCTACACTAGGTTGCACCCATGAATATGATGACGATCATGATGATGATAAATTCATGTAGAGAATCGATATTCTAGACGTGACTACTACACTGTGTGTCTAATAGAAATGGCGTAAATAGAAATGATGCACGGCGTGTCTAACTGCCAGTATATACATGCGTGTCGTGTGCCCTTTCGATCAGCGAAGGGGAGGAGAGAGCGTTATGCTATGCAGAGGGTCGAACGATCAACAGATGATGTCACGAAACTCGCTCTAAAAACAATTGTTACGTCTGTCCTTAAAGCCCACGCGCTTCGAGACGGCTGCGGAAGATCTTTTGGAAGCCAGGGACATGGTCGAAATCCATGAGGGTGTAGTGTTGTCCTGGGACGTCAGTGTACGTCGGCTCGCTACGGCTGAATTCTGCCCATGGCTTGAGCTGCTTGTTCAACCAGTCCTCCTTGCTGCCGCGGAGCGGGATAGCGTAGAACACATCAAGCGAAGCTGTAATCAAACGTGTCAGCAATGTAAAGGGTGGATCACGAAGACGATCGACTCACAGACTGAGCTGCCTGGTTCGTACGTCTTGCCACACTCGATCAACGAGCCAGCAATGTCGACCCAGTGGTCGAGCTTCTCAGGCGTCAGCTGGAGTTCAACCAAGCGCTCGGGAGGCGACAACTTCCAGACGACGTCGAGTTGCTCCTTGCGCGTCAGGGGCCTCAGCGCCGGTGCGAGGTCATTGGCGTCCTGCTTGGTCACGAGACCGAGGAAGTACGAGAGGTTGAGCATACCGCCCGTCCAGTCGATCTCGTGCATCCGGTCCGCGATGTGAGGAGGGATGTTGATGAGACCAGTGAACTTGACTTCATCACCCATGGCCTCGAGGCGTTTGGCGACCTCGAAGGCGACGACACCACCATACGAGTAACCAGCGATGGCGTAAGGGCCGTGAGGCTGGGTCCGCTTGACGGCGGCGGCGTAGGAAGAGACCATCTCATCCATGGAGCCGAAGAAGGGGTGGCCGGGTTCGAAGCCCCGTGCACGGAATGCGTAGAATGGCCGCTCGTTTTGGAAGTACTTGGCAAGGTTGACGAAGATGAGGACTTCACCGACACCGGGGTGCACCATGAAGATGGGAGTCTTGTTACCAGTGAGATTGAGGGGAACGATGGGGTCGTACTCCTCGGTGCTCGCATCCTTGGAGATCAACGAGTCAACGTATTTAGCAAGGCTGGAGACGATGGGGTGTTTGAGGATCTGGATGGTGGGGATCTCGGGCAAGTCGAACGCCGTCTCTCCCTCGCGCTTGAGTCTGATGACATCGATGGAGGTACCACCGAGTTCGAAGAAGTTCTCGCTAGCGGACATGTCGTTAACGCTGAGGTTGAAGATATCGGCGTAGATGCGAGCCAAGGTCTTCTCAGTCTCGGTAGATGGCGCAATGAAGCTGGCACCACGAGCGATGCTCAACAACTCTTCAGCGTGGGCAACGTGCTTGGCAAGTCCGCCCTGCTTGAACTGGTTGAGAAGACGAGCTCGAGAGAGCTTTCCAAGGGTGGTCCTCTCCATTTGCGCAGCGGGGATAGGAACGATGAGCTGAGGGGGAAGGGTGATCATCTTGACGGAGACATCGCGGAGAGCGCGGTGAGTAGCGAAGAGCTTGGCAGGAGCGTCTTCGCCGTTGAGATCAAATGTAGGCGAGTAGAAAACGACAAAGCCTTCGGTCTCCTGGCCCGGCGCGCGGTAGGGTGCGGCGGCAAGGAGCGAGTGAGTAACACCCTCGACTGTCTGGAGGTGAGTCTCTAGCTCAGGGATACCGTAGGAGACACCGTGAACGATGACAGTGTCCTTGATACGGCCGCTCAACCTCATCTTGCCGTTGTCGATGATGCCGACGTCACCAGTGCGGTACCAGCCACCCTCAACGAAACTGGAAGCGGTCGCGGTGGGGTTGTTGTAGTAACGAACGAACACCATCGGCCCGCGGACTTGGAGTTCGCCACTCTGGCCATCAGGGCGAGGAGTCGCACCGTCTTCGGGATTCACGATGCGCATCTCGCAACCGGCGATGGGCGTGCCAAGTTCCAAGAATTCGTAGGCAGGGGGGGAGACCAAAACGTCAATAGGGTCATAAATGCATCCAGCGCTGAGAGAACTCATTTAGATTGCGATATCATGACATATACACCAATGACTCACCAAGTCTCGGTCATACCAAAGCCAGCAGAGATGACAAAGGAAGCTTCGCCATTCTTCGCGAGGTTCTTGAGGGTTCGGTTGAAAGCGACAGCAGTGCTGCTGACAACAGCTTCACCACCACTGTTAATGCGCCTGAGGGAAGCGAGGTTGACCGTCCCGAAGAGGTCAGTGCGCTTCTGGAGGTCGCGGGTGAGTTTGGCGAGCAAAAAGTTAGGCGCGAATGCGACTTCGATCGACTGCAGGGAACGACAGTCAGACATACAAATCGCCAAGGATGATGAATTACCAACCTTTTCTTCGATCAGGCGAAGGTATCGCAGGGGGTCAGAGAGAATGGCAGACGGGTGAACGTGCAACTGGGATGCACCGTACACGAGAGGGGTGAAGTGCATCTCGAGGGATCCAGCAACGTGGTCAAACCCAACCCCTGACGTCGCATTAGCATGCCATTCATCAGGGCAATCATTGATGAAACTCACAGTTCAAGATCTTGGATCGAGAAGTAAGACCGTAGCTTTGACCCTTGGCACGGCATGCAGAAATAATAGTCTGGTGCGTGTGCACAACGGCCTTAGAGAAGCCGGTCGACCCAGAGGTCAAGAAGAGAATAGCTTCGTCGTCTGGCCGGGGCTGGTGGATGGTAAAGTCCCCGACCAAGTTCTCGGCCGAAGCCTTCAGCTCGGAGAGCAAGTGAATATCGAGACCAGGGATCGACATCACTTGGTCAGCACCGCTCTCGTTCGTCAGCCAGGTTGCCGAAGAGAAAAGATTCTTGATGTGAGCGACATGACCATCCTTGTGAGCCTGCTGAGCACTCAAGGCGGGTTGCAAGCAAGGCACATGGCCGGCAAGCAGACAGGCCCAAACAGCAGCCATGTTGTCCTCGTGTTCCGTAAGGTAGACGACAACGACCGATCCTGTGGGCTTGCCCCAGGCACGGATGGCCCTTGCGAGGGAGAGGGCATATTGGCCGAATTCGCTGAACGTCTTGGTTTGAATGGAAGAGTCGTGAGCGGAGGAGGAGACAAATCCAAGTTCATGGTGGGGATATTGAAAAACAGCCCGGGAGAAAACATCAACGAGAGTCTCTGTGGGGGTCGAGTATGAAAGAGAAGCTTTCGATTCACGAACGGCGTCAACAGGGGCAACGGGAGAAGAAGCTGCGACAGGGGCCATGGGTAATAGTGGAGGAGGTACAGAAAAAGTACGCCGAGTGGCTTGTTGGGAAATGTGTGGAGTGAAGGAGGAAGGGGTGTCTGGTGTGGATCCATCGCCGGAACACGTCACCTTTTATACGCTATGGGATGTGGATTTTCTTTGCGATGACTGAACCGCTGAGCATGTATGGCGGTGAAAATGATTGATTTCAGGTTAGAGAACGCAATGTCGGAGGTACTGATACAGAGTTGCGTCCCCATCGGGTATGAATCACAAGTTCCGCACATCGCCCGTCGCGTCCGCGTGCCACACGGATCGAAGATTGGGTTAGCAACATGGGCCGTGCCTACGATACCGCACTGCCAACGCCAGCGGTCGATGATGAGTGGAGAAAGAGGGGCGAGCTCACCGCCGCCGGAGCGACAAATCTGCAATAGTGACTCCGGGGGCGATGTTGAAAAGAATGAAAATGGTTACCCGGTTCAGCGATTGAACAACCGACTCACAATCGCACACGTTGGAACATCACTTTTCCCGGATTTCAGTGTCGACGAAGACTGAAAGAATGAAACACCCAATTCTGGAGCGTGCAAGTTGCACGTCACTAGACTACATGGATGATGGTCCTAATTCGGTCCTAATACTTTCCTGCTTGGCTCACCGTCTGACGCTGTGCGCCCGGGGACCCGCCTGCGCCGACATTGGTCCCCAACAAAATCACCGACCGGTATCCGATGCCAATAACCGGACCGTACCAGGCCTGTCCGGGATCGACCACACAGGCCGGAGGCGAGCTGACAGCTCAATATTCAATTACCACATCGACGTCGCGGGTGAATGGGACTCCACGTCAATGATTCGCAGGTGTCTATCTACGTGTCCTCTACTACATGATAGTAGGCACAAGTCACACTAGTCTTATTCGTGAACACCTACTTCAGAGAGCTAGAAGTTACCGGTACGAGTCAGGGCGATAAGACGACCATGTGGAACATAGTCCACATGCGGTGGCTCACTTGCCTACTCGCAGCGCATTACTGTGAAGTTGTGTTACTAGGCCAGGTTATTTACCAAGCGCCCCGATGATATACCGAGAACTTCTTGGTTAGATAACGGTCAATGCGGGTCATCACAGACATGTAAAGTTTAGTAACGTCACCCGACGGAACAGCGCAATGTGCGTTGTTCGATTTTGTACATTGAGTAACGTTTTCTTTCCTTTTTTTGATTTGGCATTCGTGCAGCGCCAAGGCCCAAGCCAGCTCTGAGTCTTGATAGAAGCTCTAACGGTTCATCGCATACTACCCTCAGGCTTTGGGGGATTAAAGATAATCGGTCAACTTTGCAAGTTCGATCAATGTCCCACGTTCAACGTTCAACCTGGCCAAACAAGTGACTCAACCAAGATGCAGACCTTGTGGTCCCACACAGGTTTCCTTGCCCGATCACAGGTTCCGCTGTACGTCCGTCACTGCCTTTAGTTGTCCATAGTTGCAGATGCTTACAAGCTCCGCAGGAAGTCACAGGTCATGTCCGCACAAAACTCGGTTGAAGGTCCCCGCAGCGCGGATAGTGACCCATATGGGATGTATTGCACCGGTCGATTAGGGATCTGACGGCAAATGACCCAACTAACGTTGAACTAGAGTTTTAATTCGCATCAGGGTGATAGGCGACAATCATCCTGGGCGCGGTGCAGGTGTTATAGTATTGTGTCGGTTACTCCATTTAAAAAATAATTCTCATTCAGTTCCAGAGATCATTTGTCTGCATATCCTCCTTCGGAGAAGGATTCCGCCACCAGTATCCGACCATGCCTTTGGGCATTGACCAGAGGTCAAGTGAAGGTTTAATTCCTCCAACCACAATTAGGGCTTGAATTGTTCTATGGGACGGTTGAACTGCTCGGCCTAAGTTGACACCTCTTCTCAGTCTTTTTGTTGGTTTTCTGTCTAATCTTATTCTCTGCCACCATCATGGAAATGATGTAGAATGTGCACTATGGATTCAGAGATGGCAAGAAATATCAACAAACCCATCCACAGAATGATCCTACTGATCATTCAGCCTGTTTTTGTGTCATAATAGTGGTATCTGACAAATATGTTCTCTCATCTCACAGATTTTGAAATGGTGCAAAGAAAAAGGCCTGAGCACTGAGGGAGAACTCAAACAGAACTTACTATGATGTTGAGCAATGTTGGAGAAGGAAGAGGAAAGAGGGGACATGTGATACAATGACCATGGGCAGGGATAAGATGAGCACTAGGTGTCACACTTGCTAAGGCCTAAGACTAAGTCCTAGATAATGTTCAAGTGAGCTAGACTGGGGAACTGTAACAGGTTATAATTTTTGCAATTAGCCTAACACTACAGATTGGCCTAGTGCCACTATGCAAATCCTGTACTACAAGCATTCAATGGACTTAGTTGCAAGCAAGTCTCACTTCATATCATATCTTATCATTTTCCTCTATTATTATTTTCACTTCTCTACTTTTAGTTATATTTGATCTCTGGATTATCCTAGGATCTGCCCAGGATCTTGGACCCTGTGTGTACACAGCCTTCTTTTAATTTCCATGCTATGTATAGCTATATTGCCACATATATTTAATCACCATTCACTGTCTTGAGGCAGTTTGCTTCTCTTCCATTTGATGCACAGTGTTATGATAGCTCCTGGGATGCCCTGGTAACCTTTTTCTCCTCTCTATCATTATACTAAACCACATCCAACCTGACACCCAGACTACGCTTTTCTCTTTGCCCCTATCTATGGACTACTCGGTAGTGGCACACCTTCCCCCCATCCATAGTGCCTCCGCTGACCTCCAGGCATGAGGCCTCCTGTTTAGTCTCTTTGTCGTCATTCTGTCTCCATGGAACTCTGTTACTTACCACTCTAGTATTTTCCCTTGCTTTGTTTCTCGCCTAGATCTGATTGGTCTACATCCAGGTATGCCCTGTTTCTCGTATATCCTGTTGAAATTATAGTGTTCTTTCTTTATTAACACTATAGTTATTTCTTTTATGATATAGTGATTTTATTTTTCGCTTTATCATGTCTAAGCTCCT
The DNA here is from genome assembly GCA_038088915.1 of Sutorius aff. eximius. Lineage (NCBI taxonomy): Eukaryota > Fungi > Basidiomycota > Agaricomycetes > Boletales > Boletaceae > Sutorius > Sutorius aff. eximius. Next base: position 10,132 of record JBBPJV010001254.1, read on the forward strand.
CACATGACAGATCTAGTCTATTCTATGGCTAGAACAGTCTAGGACTGGCATTGATCCATCCTGAGCTATTCATGATATCTTTCCCTTATCATTTCAATTGTTGTTTAGGGTATGATATCATTCACTGCTGTACCAATAGTGTTTCT
>JBBPJV010001255.1:0-10274 GCA_038088915.1 Sutorius aff. eximius
ACCATCCTCAGACAGATGGGGAGACTGAAAGGGTCAACCAAGAAATAGAAACTTACCTCTGTATCTATTGTGGCAACTCCCCATCCTTGTGGTCCAAATCCATCACTCACACTGAATTTGCACACAACCACCAACCTCATTCTGTCACCAGACACTCCCCATTCTTCCTCATGATGGAATACAAATCCATTTCCCTCCTGTCTATCCTAAAACCTTCCTCTCAAACCCTGGCCATCAACAGCCACATTAAAACCCTCCTTGCAGCACAAGACAAAGCTTTGGCCACCCATGATTTGGCATGACAAGTGATGGCCAATCAAAGCTATTCCAAGTTCCACCCATTTCAGAAGGGAGACAAGATATGGCTAGAAGCCAAGAATTTGAAATGCTCCATTGCCTTCCCAAAACTCACACCAAAACTGTTATGATACCATTCCCATTAACCTAACTTTTATTACTTTTACTCCTAGTCTAGGGTTAGTCTAGCTAGATGAACACTACATCGTACATTGGACTTCATCATATTTCCTGTACTATAGCTCACATGATCAGTCTGCACCTGATCCTGTCACATGATTCCTTATTCCTGTCCCTGGCACATGTCCTAGTCATGTGACCATACATACCATAGAGTATTCTGGACTCTTTATGTACTTATGATGTTATCAGGTCTAGACCACTACGTTATAGTCTAGCCCCTTATGTCACCACTCTCATTATTTAGACATATCCTTATTTAGTAATGGGGTACCAGCACAGCATGGTCTGTGCACTGGCTTCTCTGATATATAAAGGACATGGTGAGACAGACTGAATTCCCTTTGTTATGATTTCTTCTTTCCTTCTCTTTCGCTGTACTACTAGTGAACCCTGCATCCATTCAGCCCACCATCTTCCTACCCAGCAGTCAGTTTCTACACTTGCCGGTGGGCCATATCCCAGATAGTTAGTTCTCTTCGTTTCCTCACTCTCTCTTGGTTACATAATCATACTCTACTGGGTAACTCTTTCCCACGGCCTATTACTATATAAACCTGTAGCCACCATTCATATTTCCTCATGCTAGTTCTGTTACAAAACACTTCCTCATTAGCTTAATTTTTCGTACACTTTCCTACACTTTTGTACACTTTTTACTTATTACCTTCGGACTGTACACTCTATTACACTATTTACTGTACTATAGATCACATGATCGGTTGGTCACTTGACCTGTCATGTGATTCGCATCTTTTCCGGTCATGTGACCTCCTAGGATCACATGATACTCCCTTTGGACATCACATATTTAGTCATATCACAGACACTATCTATTTAAGTAATTATTCATGTACAGGCTTGGCACAGCTTGGTCTGTGCACAAGCCCTTGGCATTATATAAAGCCTCAGGGTCAGGACTAGCACCCCTAGTCTTGTCAACCTGGGAATCACCTAGAGTAATGGGGGTGGCCTTAGCTGCTATATGCCCTCACTAGTGTGTGACCTCATACAGGACTGTCCCCTCACTATATCACACAACATTGCTGGGTGTCATAACCAGTCCTCTCTATTATCACATCAGGTAGTGGTTGCTGTCAGGCCAGGACCCCAGGTTGGGGTTAGGGGTTGAGCCCCTGGACTTAGTTTCGACTTTGTCTCAGTTCCACTGTGTTGTAAGATTTTCTCGATTTTGTACTCTTCCTCACCCTCTACCAATTCTGCAGGCAGTCATGGGTGGCAATCGCTTCCTGCTGGGCAGAGGTTAGTGAGGCTATGTGGTCATTGACAGCAGGAAGATCTGATCTCCTGATTTGTTCGGGGAGGGATCGGGGGTGATAGCCCATCATTAAGAAGAATGGGGTTTCACCAGTTACGGAATGAGGTCTGTTGTTGTGAGCAAACTCAGCGAAGGGAATTAATTCCAACCACATGGTCGGGGAATTACTGTAGTAGATTCGGATATAGGTCTCAATTTCTTGGTTGACTCTTTCAGTCTCTCCGTTGGTTTGTGGGTGATAGGTGGTAGAGAGGGCGAGGTTGTAGCCAAGGAGTTTGCCAAGCTCTTTGGTGAAGTTGGCAGCAAATTGGAGACCATGGTTGGAGATGATCTTGTTGTAGAGGCTGAACCTGGGAAAGACTTTAAGGAAAAAAAGGGTGGCGATTCCTTCAGCAGTGGCAGTTTTCATGGTGGGGCATAAAATTACCCCCATAGTAAGGCCATGGTCGACCACGACCAAGAGAGAGTCAAACCCTCTGGATATCAGAAGGTTGGTGATGAGGTTGCAGGAGATTTGTTGGAATGGCCTCGAGGCAGTGCTGGGGATGGGGGTTAGCAGGGGTGAGGTAGGGTGGGTATTGAACTTGTTCTGCTGGCAATGGGTGCAACCAGAAACGTATTCTTGTATGAAAGTGGCTAGCCCAGGCCACCAGTGTTCCCTGGAGACCAGGAGGTGGGTTTTAAGAATACCTGGGTGACCCATGGATTCATGGTCATGGTGTGCCATGATGACAGTGCAATGGAGGTCAGGCAGAACATAAGCAGGGCCCTGGAAGTAGAGGACCCCTTTGTCGAGGGAGAAATTGGCCATGTGGAAGCGGAGGAATTTGGGGGTGGAGTGGTCATTAAGGAAGGATAGGACCAGGGGGTCCTTGGTGGAGGACTGGGCAATGGCTTTGCCAGTGGTGAAGTCTACTAGGTTAATGAACAAGTTAGGGGGAAAAAGAGTTGTTTCATGGTTGTCAGAGTTGGGGACAGAGTGGTCAGGGTGGTGGGAGAGGGCGTTGGGACCAGTGAGGAGTCTGCCAGGAATGTGGATCATGTGGAGGTTGTAATCTGCAAGGTCAAGCATTCACCGGGCTTGGCGGCAGTTGAGGTGTTGGGGTTGCTTGAAATATAGAAGGTTTTGATGGTCGGTGAAGACCTGTACCAGGTGGGAAGCGCCTCGGAGGTAGTGTTTCCAGGCCTTCAGGGCCTGGATGATGGCGAGTAGTTCCCAGTCGAAGATGTCGTAGTTGTGTTCCGCTGATCCAAAGGATTGGGAGAGATAGGAACAGGGGTGCCATTCTTCATTGTCATCAGGTTGAAGGAGGATTCCTCCTGAGGTGGCAGTGGAGGCATCGGTGGTGATAGCGAAGGGTTTCTGGGGGTCAGGCTAGGCAAGGACCGGTCGTGATTGGAACTGGCCCTTGAGTGTCTGGAAGGCCTTCTGGCAAGAAAAGTTCCAGATCCACCACACAGTCTTCTTGGTGAGGTCAATGAGGGTTTGGGCGATTTCTGAGTAGTTAGGGATGAACTTTCAGTAATAGTTAGTAAACTCAAGGAAGGAATGGGTTTCTTTTACAGTGGTGGGGGCAGGCCAGTCAGCAATCCCATCTAGCTTGACGGGATCCATAGCTACCAGTCCCGGCTTCAAGACCACTCTGAGATAGTTGATTTCTGTGGCATCAAGGGTGCATTTTTCAGGTTTCAGGCAGAGGTTAAGGTCTTGCATCCGCTGGAGAACCTGTTCGGTGCAGGAGTTGTGGGTCTGTTGATCAGGGGAGAAAATTAGCAGGTCATCCATGTAGATAACCAACCATCCCTCGGCAATTAAATTGCTGAAGGAATCATTCATAAACCACTGGAATGTTGCAGGAGAGTTGGTTAGTCCAAAGAACATCACGGTGGGTTCAAATAGTCCTTGGTGGGTGACGAAGGCGGCTTTCCATTCATCACCCTCCTTGATTCATATGTTATTATACCTCCATTGTATGTCGAATTTGGTGAATATGCAGGCATTGTGTGCCTTATCTACCAAATCAGAGATTAGAGGTAAGGGGTATGTGTCCTGCATGGTGAATTTGTTTAGGTGTCGGTAATCCTGGCAAGGCCGCAGCTTTCCATCCTTTTTCCCTATGAAGAAGAAGGAGGAGACTTGTTTGGATTGCAAGGGGTGGATTTTTCCTGAGGCTAGGTTTTCGTCGAGGAACTTGTCAGCCGTGTTTTTCTCGTCCAGGGACAGGTGATAAGTTTTCCTGATTTTTGGGACAAAGCTTTCTTCAAGGTTGATGGCATGGTCGTAGGTTCTTCAGGGGGGGAGGGTCTTGGCGGTGTCCTCTGAAAAGACTTCAGCAAATTTTCGGTACTGGGGAGGAATTAGATTGGTCCGTTCTGGGTTAGCAGAGGACTCGAGTTTAGTGGAGATTGAGGTCTGAGCTACCACGGGGATAAAATACGGTCCTCGTTTGATCCAGCATGGGGCCAGAGTTTCTTCCTTGCAGACGTTTATGCAAGCCTGCACGTGTTTGGCCAGGGTGGTCTTGCCGAGGTAGGCCCATAGATGGTTGTCAGTTTCTTTGTAGCATTGGACATGTCAGGGTAGTTTGGTTGGTGTGGGTTTAGCAGATCTAATCTTGGTGTTGGACTTGATTCGATCTGAGGAGTGATCAGCATAGAGGCCCTTTGATTGGTCTACCTGTTCTGAGATTGAGATCTGGTTATGTTTCCAGTCAATAGTTGGGTTGGTGGTCCGAAGCCAAGGGAAGCCAAGGATCAGGTTCCTGGATCCACAGTTCATTATGTAGAAAGTTTGTTTGATGACAACTTCTTTGACGGCTACATAAAGGGAGGTGGTAAAGCAAATAGTCCCAGCTTTGTTGGTGATCCCGTCTACGTTGAGTATTGGGATGGGTTTAGGGAGGCAGATGGTTGGGAGTCTGTGTTTTCACACAAACTGCCAGTCAATGCAGTTGATTTCAGCCCCAGAGTCTATTAGGGCAGGGGTGTCGATGATTTTTATGTTTTGGTCTGGAGTCACAAGCTGGGCAGGGATAATGATAGATTGCCTGTTGTTGACTCTAGTTACAAGTACAGACTTGGGAGAGCTCCATGTCACTCGGAGTTCCTGTTCTAAAAACCCGGTCAGGTGAATTGGGTGGTGGCAATTGTTGGGGGTGTTTCTTTGTCGTGATCCTTGACGTCTATGAGGTTAGGGACTTCTTCAGTCTTGGCTGCCATGCAGGTGGTCTTCTTCATCGAGGAGGTAAAGGTGGGGCACTTGTCCAAAGTGTGGCCACCCTTCTGCCATCTGAAACACAAGCCTTTTTCCCAGCATCTCTTTTGCTCTTTGGAGGTGAGTTTCTTTGGCCGGGGGTTCTCGGTAGAGCGAGTGGAGTCGACATCCATGGCATCGGGGTCACATGGGGTGGTCTTGGCAGGGGTGTCGGTGGGGATCCCTTTCTTGATGGCTTTGACTTGGTCCATCTTGGACTGGATGGTGGATGCCTTCTCCATCCATCCTTCAATGGTCTTCGGAGGGGAGTCAATTAGCAAGATCTTCTCCATGATGGGCGAGGGAATCCCCATTTGGTAGAAGGATATCAGGATGATATCAGGATGTCGTCCAAGGGGTTCTCGGCATCAGCCATATAGCTTCTGAATTTGGTGTTATAGTCTGCAAGGGTGGCAGAGTAATTTCCTTTCTTTGGTTTCACGTGGACAGTATGAAGCCAGTTCAGGGCATTGCTCTTAGTTTTGTGGTGGAGGAACACTGCATTGAACTTGTCGATGAAGTCGTCGAACTTTCCTAGGGAGAGGGAATGGGGGGAGGCCTTGAAGGCAGCATTCCTAAAGGTGTTAGCCCAGATCAGGGCTGACCCACCTTTCATGTAAGAGAGGGCATAAGCAACTCACTTAGTATCGGTGTTGTAAACGTCTTCATTTATGGCAAGGTATGTTCTGACTTCATTAAGCCAGGGGGAAGATTTTCTAAAATCTCCGGTAAAGTCCGAAGGGGGGGAAATCCTTAGTTCGGTGGGCTTGGTCATCATGGGGGGTGGGTGGAATACACGGGGTGGGGGCGATGGAGGTCTGGGGGCTCGTCGATATATTTGCAAGAGCAGTTCAACCAGTTGGGCTGGGGATCTCTGTGACAAAATAGTAGTTCTGTGGAGGGGACCAGTGAGCAATTGCTCTATGTAGTCCTGTTGTTGGGGGGTGGGGAGAGTTTCATCTTGCTCAGAGAGTGGAGACTGGGGTTCGGAGGTGGACGAGGGGGAGGGAGAGGATGGTTTGTCATGATAGGTGTGGGTTGGAGGGTTTCTGGGTGGAATGGTGGGCAGCTGCGATGGTGCCACCTAAGAAAGTCTTAGTGTATTGTTACACCTAGTCCGTGCCAGAGTAGGTCATGACCATCTATACACGCTAGTAGGCAGGGGCTGGATTCCACTGGACTATGCACAGATGGATTACAGAGAGGTCGAAGGGTTCCGCTGGACTATGCACAGACGGATTACTTGAGAGGTCAAAGGATTCTGCTGGATTATGCTCAGACAGATCGGTGGGAGTTGTAAGCATAGTATTCCGGTTACGCTAAGACTAGTGTATAGGAGTATATGCGAATGGATTATATACTACTACTACCAGATCTCGGGAAGTCAGAGGAATTCTATGGAAGGGGAACCAAGATTTGGGTAGTAATACCTGATCGGGGGAAACCCTAGAAAGGGGATGAAGGTGAAACAGGGCGAATCCAGATGGAGACCAATCAGGTCTAAGCAAGACAAAGGATAACAGGGAAAACATAAGCAACGGAGTTCCATGTCCTAACATGGAATGGAGCAATTGAGAGAAGACTGGATAGAGGCCTCATGCCTGGGTGGGTCAGCAGAGGCACTAAGGATGGGTGGAGGAGGCTGCTATTGAGTGGTCCGTAGATAGGGGCAAAAGGAAAGTAGGTAGTCTGGGCACAGGTGTGCGCGGCTTTAGTACAAAGACAGAGAGGAGAAAAAGATTACCAAGGTGTCCCATGAGCTGTCATAACAGGTACAAGAGCACTGCTCCTGAGGCGATATCAGAGGCGTCGCATTCGATGCACATGGGGCAAGAGGAGTCCGGATACATAAGCAGCGGGGCAGACATGACAACTACTTTTAGTTTCTGAAACACTGCTTCACATTCCTTGGACCATACATATGGTGTGTTCTTGCATGTTAAATTATTGAGCAGTCTGGCTGCATTGGCAAATCCTTGAATGAAATGATGATAGTAGTTCGCCATTCTGAGGAAGGATTGTAGCTGTTTAAGGTTTCGGGGTGTTGGCCAATCAGTGATTGCTTGCACCTTTGATTTTTGCATCTTGACCCCCTCCTTAGAAACAACCATACCTAGATAGTCCACTTTATCCTTGTGGAAAAAGCATTTTGAGGGTTTTAAGTAGAGGTCGTTTTCCTGCAACCTCTTGAGAACTTCCTGAACCACTTCAACATGCTCCTCCTTGGTTTTCTTTGACATGAAGATCATGATGTTATCAATATATATGACCACCATGGCATACATGTCTGCAAAGATGTCGTTCACCATGTTCTGAAACGTCCCTGGTGAGTTACACATGCCAAAGTACATTATGAGGGGTTCATAAGCTCCTATAGGCGTGGTGAATGCCCCTTTCCATTCATCACCCTCCTTGATTCTGACGTTATTATACCCCCAGCGTAGGTCGAGGGTAGTAAACATATTGGCACCTTTAAGGCGGTTGATCAACAATGGAATGAGCAGTAACAGGTAATTGTTTTTCTTCATATGCTCATTGATGTACTGGTAATCCATCACCATGCACTTCTTTCCATCCTTTTTGGGAATAAAGAATATGGGTGACGTCTGATCCGATTTCGAGGGTCAGATATATCCCTTCTTGAGTTCTTTATCAATGAATGCTTGAAGCTCTTCTAGCTCCATGTTTGAGAGTCCAATGATTCTTCCTTTTTTCTTAATGAAGCTCAGCTCCATTTCTATAGCGTGATCCCACAGCTTCTGAGTGGGCATTCGCTGTGATTCTTGTTCTGAGAAGACGTCTAAATAGTCCTAGTACTCTTTGGGCACCTCTGTCTTCAACTTTTCCTCTTCCTCTCTCAGGATCGTCCTTACAGCTCCTTCAAGAGGGTTACTGCCGCACTGCTTTGAGCAGCAGGTAAACGAAACTTCCTTTTCAACCCAGTTTACGTCAGGGTTGTGCCTTGCTAACCAATCGTAGCTGATGATCAATTCTTGGTTACCCAGACGTGATATGAAGGCATCAATAGCTTCCATGTGGGGGTTTCCATTCTTGTCTTTGACTATGATGGAGATCGACACTTTCTCCCTAATACGTCCGATGGATTGATCTGTTCTGTCGGTGTTGACTACTTGGAACTCTCGTTCCAGCGAGATCCATTCTATCTTGTGTTCATCAACATATCTCTCATTGATGAACATGTGCATTGCCCCTGAGTCCAGTAAGGCCAGGGTATTGCCTATCTTTTCCCAACTCCGCTGTCCACTTCTCATGGTAAACCCATAGATCATTGTGTTGAGCAAGAACTCGACCAGTCTGGAGGACCTGGCATAGCTGGTTGATTTGAGGGTTTCATAGATATCGTAAATATGTAAAATGTCTGATTTGTCACTAACTACTGCTTTTTGTTTTCTAATTTTCTTTCTTTTTTTTCTTTTTATCAGGAGAATTAAGCATGGCTGAATTGCTGGCCACTGCACCATTTCTGGACGCTCCCTCAGCTACAAAGCTAGATCTACTTCTATCATTGTTTAATTCTATCTCTTCTGAGTCTGTAGAATTGTAAATGGTTAAAGGTGAAAAACTATTGCTAAAGGAAACTTTGTCCAATCTAGTGGCACCTCAAATACTGCTAGATTTCTTCAATTTAAAGACACCTTCTTTTCAGCATCCTTGGTTTCTTGTGCAAGTTGTGCTCACCAATATGCTTCTGCCTCTTTACTTTCCCAGGAGGTAGTCTGGGCCTTGTTACTATTTTCATAGGAGGAACTTGATTCCTCAAATTGCGAGTATTGTGGATGTTGTACTCTGCGGATACATGCCAGTCTTGGCTGGTGGGGCTTGGCGGGTTCTGGGAAGAATTGTGCTGGATGACCTACTTTGCCGCAGTTGGAGCATGTGCCCGTAAACAAGCGCTCCCCCTGTCGAGCTTGCTGTGCGCCTATCTCCATGGACACTCCCCTTCCTGGCTGTGTTCTGGTCGCTGTAAACTGTTGAGGCCTTTCTCCAAACCTCTGGACTTGTGGGAATCATATTCCCCTTTCAAACCTGATGTGCTCAAAGCACTCTCCCATGTTGGCATACTTGTTGATGGTCTTGTCAAACTCCAGGTCACCATCTGCCTGAAGCACTGCCGCGTATATCTTGTAATTGATCCCCTTTTGAAGCAGATGAACTGCTGTCTCATCGTCAAGGTTGATGTCTTCTTTAAGGAATTGGAACTCATTAAGGAATTCCACCATGCATCTATTGCCTTGGCGCATATTCTCCAACTTCACGTACTCCATTTCTTTGTAGTCTGCGATTTTGAAATACTTTTCAATGTCCTTCTTTAAATCATCCCATTTTGGCCATTGGTCCTTTTCTAGACATTTGCGAATTCAAAGATGTGTGAAAGCTGCTGTCTCACCTTCCATCTGCATCCAGACCACTGCCGATTTTTCCTTGTCGACGTTTCAGGGATGCCACTTCTGTGTGGACACCCATAATTCCATGAATAACCACCAGTTATGGAAGGTGGCTCTCTTGCCGTCCCATCTGCCGGGGTCAGCAAACTTCTTGTCTAGATTCTTGGCTGCATCTTCAGCCTTGATCATGTTGCTTATTCTGTCGATCTCATCCTTGACATCTTGCCATGAGGTCAATGACATTTTCATGTATTCTTGTAGTTAACTCTGTAAACTAAAACTCTTACAGCCTACTCCTCAGTCGGATTCAGCAGCTGTGAATAAACCCTTGACATGATAGGGCAGGAGACCCCTGAGTGGTGGTAGTTTATTGTCTGAGTTCAGACATGGGGAGGAACTGGGGTTTTGATGGTTTTTTAACACCATCACACCAATCCCTTGTTTACACAAGAGAGGGGCCGCTAGTGCACTATGTGGAGAGCAACTTTATCCTTATTGACAGCGGACAATCATATGACTACTGATATGTGGGTGTATGCCCGATGCTCATAAAGTGATGCGCATACTTCTCCTTGTCCCTGGAGTCCAGGATCAAGTTCAACCCTGTAAGGAGTCTAGCTCAAGTGAAACAAGACCTATCAAAGGCCAAGTGGAACTTGAACAATGCCGGGGTGGAACAAAGAACTGGCTATGATGCCCAGCAATGTTTATACGAGTAAGAGAACACGCAGGATGAGTACCGCGGGTGAAGGTGGTGAGGAGAAGTGAGCACTAGATGTCCCACAATCAGGCCTGAGGTAAATCCCAGATATGCCCAAGTGAGCTAGACTGGGGATCCAGTTGCTGCACCAGGGTTTAT
>JBBPJV010001256.1:0-10270 GCA_038088915.1 Sutorius aff. eximius
GTTGAGGTCAAGACCAAGGAATGTTGCACGTGACCAGTCGCGTCGTGTTGTGTTGGCCTGTAGGATCTCGCACGACTCTTTACACAGATACAAATGCTCGGTACAAGGACAAGGCAAGTCAACTCATACGGCAGGCGAGGTTCTCGGATCGTCAATGTGTCAGATCGACGTGACAGAGAATCAGCAAACTCATCCTCGGACGTGGACACCGCCCCTCGAGCTATCAAGAGGGAAAACGCCATCATCATCTCCCCCACCAAGCCTCGGGTGGGACTTCGCAGACTGGGAGGCTCAAACCACTCCCCAAGAGGTTCTCCGTTGGTTCAAAAGAAGACCGTACGGCCAAAGGCAGCGCGGGGCGCTGCCACCAGGCGAATACAATCCAAGCTAGAATCAAACACCCACATTCGCCAGCCTCTCACCCCTCTCCGCTCCAATGGTGCCGCATTGAATGAACAGCCGCTCCCTAGCGTCAAGGGTAAATACAAAGCATCTACCACCAAGCCGTCGCACGTCAGCCTGAAGCCAAGTACACCACTCATTGCCGTTGACATCATTGTCTTCGATGAGGGCGGAAATAAATTGACACAAGAGCGTCGGCTTTCCCACACAGAAATCCAGGCAAAGCAGGTGCGCGCCACGACTGGAAAGAGTAAGAAGAAATCCAGAAAGTCGCCTCCTAGCCCTCTGCCCATTACCATCAGCGATGACAGTGATCTGGACGTGGTTTCACCCAAACCAGTCGCCAAGCGATCGAATCGAAAACCCCGGGTCATTAACATTTCATCCGATGAGTCTGAAGCGGATGACAAAGGCGCTGTACGCAAGAGGCTCCCCATTCCTCCTCCAACATCGCATTCGAGGTCAAAATCGCTGCGCGTAGGGGTGGTGCTCCCACCTGCACCACCCAGAGAATCCGAAAAACCACCAATTTCACCCTCGCTTGCTGTGACTCCTCCAAGATCACTTGCGTTACCAGCCTTCCGACCTGGTTCATTGGTCATCCCATCGCCTCTCGCTATACCAGTTCCTCTCACGAAACCAAGACAACTCACGCCAATCCGTGGTGGCTCGGGTCGTTCACTATTTCGCCGCCTACCCTCTACACCTTCAACTCCGACAGAGTGTGATCTTTCATTGGACCTTGCACATCTGGCCCTTTCTAATGCCACAGAAATCGATGATCTTCCGTCCGCACAGCCGGCATACATTTCACCTCTACTGAGCGAATGTGCACAAACCTCTCCGTACGAATTCTCCGCTTTCATCGAGACGTTCCCGTTCGATCCGATCGTCCGATCGTCCACAGGGGATGAGAGTCCGAGATTTTGCAAGATTGGAGAAGCATCGTACTCGGAGGTGTTCGGTATTGGGGATGTGGTACTCAAAATCATTCCAATTCGCTGTGAGGAGTCGACGCATGTGGAGACAGCTGAAATACCGGCACCCAGTGACGCCAAAGACGTCTTGAAAGAGATAATGGTAACGAGAGAAATCGGAGAGGTTTGTGACCGCTTCGTCAAACTTCTGAAAACGTATGTAGTGAGGGGAAGGTATCCGTCGCTACTTTTGGACCTATGGGACGAATACAACGAGAGGAAAGGGTCTGAGAGCACACGACCGGGTAAGCCCAAATGTTAGATGATCCCTACATCATCGCTGAGCATTCATAAACGTAGATACATTCGGGTTGACGCAGATCTATGCCATTATCATACTACCGGATGGAGGCCCAGACTTGGAATCGTACACATTCAAGAACGTTTCGAAATCGGGCTGGCGTCAAGCTTGCGGTATATTTTGGCAGGTTGCGAGGGCTCTTGAGCAAGCTGAGCATTTGGTGAATTTCGAGGTGCGTAGGCAAGCCGACTCTGGAGTATACTTTTGGTTGAGCCTGATGGCCGTATGAAAGCACCGTGATCTCCATTGGGGCCAGATTCTTGTGAGGAGTGTCCCAGTCAAAAGGCCATCGAGTGCTTGTCCTTCATCACGCGTAGCTATGGATGACACTCGCTTCGGTGTCAAGGTTACCATAATCGACCTGGGTTTGTCCAGAATGAATGCTGGGGAAATTCAAGGTCCTCATGTTTACTGGACACCTTTTGATGACGAGATATTTGAAGGAGAAGGTGAGCCAGCGCCGCGATTTGATCACAGATGCAGCCGCCAACGCTGATATGGTAGGCGATTACCAATATGACATTTACAGGATGATGAGGGATCTTACTGGCGGCGCTTGGATGTCCTACCATCCTTTTACGAACGTGATGGTAAGTACCTATGTGTTAGTACCTATATGTTACCTCACCAACCCATCTTGGACATAGTGGTTGCATTATTTGCTCGATAAATTACTACACGAAAAGCGTCTGAAGCGTCCGGGCGGCAAGAGAGAGACAGGGGTGGAGATTAAGGTGGTGTCGCCGACAGGGTACAATGAACAGGAATGTTACGATTGCCTTGTGGAGATGGAGAGGTTTCTGGGAAGTAGTATTGCTTCGTCGGCGAGGGGACAGAAATCCCGTCGAAAAACGGTTGCACCATCGAGTCGACTCAAATCTGCAGGGGATGTCATCGCTTATGGGATGCGACAGGGCTGGGTCGAATGACAATCCTTATTTGTAACTTGTTGGCTCTTAAATTCTTCCTGTTATAGGACAACGATATCACCCGAGGTATTCGCCAAAGTCATATAGCGGACGGTAGCAAGTGCTTAAAAATGCTCGGTACCTTTACCTTATCTCTCTGACTTGCCATTATACCTCCGTGGCCAGAGCGTTGACATGTCCGAGAAGTCGACGCAGTTCAACACACAGGACGTCCTCCAGTTGGATCCGTATCTGGAGCCGTTCCTTCCGGTCATCGAGCGTCGCCACAAGCAATTCCAACGGTGGAAGGATGTGATCTTTGGACATGAAGGAGGCTACAAAATTTTTACAAAGGGCTATGAGGTGATGGGCTTTACGATCCAAAAAGATGGCACCGTGGTGTACCGAGAGTGGGCACCGAACGCTCAAGAGGCTAACTTGATCGGGGATTTCAGTTCGTCCAAATGCCTTTGCGCTCGTGTTTATGTTGAAAACGTGTACAGATGGATGGAACAGGCTGTCTCACCCAATGTCGAAGAACCAGTATGGGGTATGGGAGATCACGTTACCCCCCAAAGCCCCGGGAGAGCCCGCCATATCTCACGACTCCAAACTCAAGGTGAGTTTCCCACCAAACCAACGTCTCGGCATTGACAATTGGGTTGCCGAGCTAGATATCCCTGATCCTGCCCACTGGTGCTCGGATCGAAAGGTTACCTGCCTGGATACACCGGGTTACCCAAGACTTGACACACTCCCCGGCATACGAGGCTCGATTTTGGAATCCGCCACCAGTAGGGCGCTACCAATTTAAACATCCCCGCCCTCCACGACCACGGTCTGTCAGGATATACGAAGCTCATGTCGGCATTTCGACATCAGAACACCGCGTGGGCACATACAAGGAATTCACGAAAGATGTCCTTCCTCGCATCCAGAAGCTCGGGTACAATATCATTCAGCTAATGGCGATTATGGAGCACCCCTACTATGCATGTAGGTTTGCATTTCTATCCCCTCGCAAACTCGATCATCAATGGTTTTCAAGCGTTCGGATATCAAGTTACTAGCTTTTTTGCCGCAAGTTCTCGATACGGCACACCCGAAGAGCTTCGAGAACTCATTGACACTGCCCACGGAATGGGTATAGCCATCCTTCTTGATATTGTGCACTCTCATGCATCCAAGAACGTTTTGGATGGTTTGAATACATTCGATGGTACCGATCACCTTTACTTCCACGAGGGAAGCAAGGGACGGCACGAACTCTGGGACAGCAGGTTGTTCAACTATGGCTCCCATGAAGTTCTAAGGTTTTTGCTCAGCAATCTACGATTCTACATGGAGGAGTACCAATTCGATGGGTTCCGCTTCGACGGGGTCACCAGCATGATATATTCGCATCATGGTATTGGGACCGGATTCTCTGGTGGATACCACGAGTATTTTGGCTTTGGTGCAGACGATGAGGGTATCGTTTACCTTATGCTAGTGAGTGTGCCGCCGTGAAATTCGTTGAGGTTATTGATGGACACAGGCAAATGACGTTTTGCATGCACTTTATCCCTCGGTCATCACCATTGCAGAGGACGTATCCGGCATGCCGTTGCTCTGTGTCCCCGTCGGCCAGGGTGGTATTGGGTTTGATTATCGTTTGTCGATGGCCATCCCAGACATGTGGATCAAACTCCTCAAACACAAGTTCGATGATGATTGGGACATGGGCAACATCGTCCATACATTGACAAACCGTCGATACGGAGAAAAGAGTGTAGCATATGCGGAGAGCCATGATCAGGCCTTGGTTGGCGACAAGACATTAGCATTCTGGTTGATGGATAAGGAAATGTGTAAGTTCGCAGTCTCCAACGACGAACCGAACAGGTAGCTGAACTTGCGATCCTAGACACCAACATGTCGGATCTAACCCCCATGACCCCTGTCATCGCTCGTGGGCTCGCTTTGCACAAGATGATACGGTGAGCAGGGTCCAAACACACTTGTGGTCAGCAATTCAACTAGAGCAGGTTACTCGTTCACTCCCTTGGTGGTGAGGGCTACCTGAACTTTGAGGGAAATGAGTTTGGACACCCAGAGGTAAGCATTGCGAATGAGTTAACTGCGTCCCTCTGACGCCTGGTCATCCAGTGGCTTGACTTCCCCCGCGAGGGAAACAACAATTCCTTCCAGCATGCACGCCGACAATGGAACTTGGTGGACGATCATCTGTTGCGCTACCAGTATCTGAATAATTTTGATGTTGCGATGAATGAGTTAGAAAGCAAGCACAATTGGCTAGCCTCCCCGCAGGTATGCAGCAACCAGGATCCATTTCCGCTCGCTGACCCAACTTTAAAGGCCTATGTTTCGCTCAAACACGAAGGCGACAAGATGATTGTCTACGAGCGTGCTGGTCTTTTGTTCATATTCAATTTCCACCCCCAGAAATCTTTCACAGGTTACCGTGTGGGTGTCGACGTCGTAGGCAGGTACACGGTCATCCTGAGTAGCGATGAGAAGGTGT
This sequence comes from Sutorius aff. eximius, assembly GCA_038088915.1. NCBI lineage: Eukaryota > Fungi > Basidiomycota > Agaricomycetes > Boletales > Boletaceae > Sutorius > Sutorius aff. eximius. The sequence continues at coordinate 5,113 of JBBPJV010001256.1, forward strand.
ATGGAGGATTTGAAAATGCGACCTCCGGAGGCGAATATCTGACAACACCCCAAGAGTGGCACGGAAGGAAAAATTGGATGGAGGTAAGAAGCTGAGCTACCTCTTCTGGGTCACCCTCTGACTTGGAAACACTACAGGTCTACGTACCCTCCAGGACTTGTTTAGTGCTAGCGAAAATTTGAGAGGAGAGTATAAACTCTGCATGTAGATCACTGTGTATGCATCCCGTTTGTAGGACTCGACGCAAGCAAGTATAGCTGCCGTGACGGAGCGTTCGGAGTCTCAGTCGGCTGTATTCGTGTCTCACTTTCCTCTCATCATGGCAGAAAAATGGGCTGTCGATGCGAGCGACAAGTCCACCCATGTTACAAGCGTGGGACACACAATTCCGCTTCCTGCTACACAACGATGTTACTGGCAGCCAGCCCCAAGGAAATGGGCACGATTGGCTATCTTGTTCCTCGTCGTGGCGTGTTTCCTTTGGACTACGCCGCGTTCCCCTTCGTGTGCGACGCGCGTTCAAGATGGCAAATATGATGCACTCATGAGGGAGTACGCGAAGCACGGTAATAGGAAGCCCGATGGACCGTTGAGGGGCTGTAAAGCGGAGAAACTCTTTTTGTCAGTTCAGTTGCTCATTCTTTTAACTATTTATGATCTCAGTCATGTCCTCGACAGGACTGTTCCAAACGAGCAAAGCGCCCTTACTGCCTCCCATAGGTACTCTTCAAGACCTCACCTAGCTGGTACCGCTGGAGACTTGGAGACCGCGAAGGATTTTCTCGCACATCTGCAACAGGAACTAGGCATTGATCATGCTTCCGAGTTGCCAATCTATGCTGCTGGCTCGGATCAAGCTCTCGCGGCCACCCTAAATATTTCTGCGTATGCGGAACCTAAAGCTTGGATAAACACCTACTATCCCGTTCTGAACTATCCTCTCGACCACAGTCTGGAGATTCTTGGAGATGATGGCAAGCCTATCTGGACTGCTGATCTGGAAGAGGTTTCCGATGGGATAGACCCAGAAGCGACTGAGTATGCGACGGCGGTCCCTACTTGGCATGGGATCAGTCGTGGTGGCGAAGCTCAAGGAAAGCTCATATATGCAAATTATGGACAGAAGGCGGACTATGATGCTCTTGTCGAAGCAGGTACGCTACTCCCTTCTCTAGTCATGGTATTGCCTTCCACAGTCGTTCTAGGGACCGATTTCAGTGGAAAGATCGTGATTGCTCGTCATGGGGAGAATTTCCGTGGTCTGAAGGTATCCTACTAAGGCTGGTATGGCCTGACGCGTGGCTTATGCAACATATCTAGATCAAGAGGGCACAGGAACTTGGCGCCGCCGCCGTTCTCCTCTACTCCGACCCACGGGATGATGGTACTGTTACAACTGAGAATGGGTACTTGCCGTGAGTTATCATCTAGTTTAATAACGCACCAAATACGTAAAACGTCCAAGTTACCCCCACGGGCCTGCCCGTAATCCGACCTCTGTGCAAAGGGGCTCCGTTCAGTTCTTGTCGCTTTACCCTGGAGATCCTTCCACTCCAGGTTACCCTGCGTATGAGAATAGCACACGTGTCGAGGGCGGTAGCAAGCCAACGATTCCCAGCCTACCCATCTCCTGGATAAATGCCAAAGCCTTGCTAGATCAGATCGCGGGCGGTAAGGAAGGTCCAACAGTGCGGCTTGTCAATAATGGTACAAACCCATTAGAATAAATAAGTGATTGATCTCACAAATTGCTTCAACTAGTCGAAGAAAGGATTGCACCTATCTGGAACGTCTTTGGTGTTATACCTGGTCATATCAAGGACGAAGTTGTCGTGCTCGGCAACCATCGTGACGGTGTGCACCACACTCTCAGATACAACATACACTAATACGCGTGTTTAGCCTGGGTACGACATCTACACTTGGGCGAAGGATAATAATCGTCACACCTTTTAGGTTCTTGGAGCTGCGGATCCCTCCTCGGGTACTGTCTCGGTTCACGAGGTTATCCGTGGTTTTGGTACACTGTTGCGAAATGGCTGGAAACCCCTGCGGACGATTCTTATCGCTAGCTGGGACGGAGAGGAGGTAAGACTCTTCTTGCTGCACTGTCTGATTTACCCAGCCACGCCCGAAGTATGGATTGGTGGGTAGCACTGAATGGGGCGAGGACTTCCCGGATTGGATTAGAGAACACGTTGTCGCTTACATTAACCTTGGTATGTTTCTGTTCAATGATAAGACAATCTGCATCTTACTTCCTGCTCAGACTCATCCGTACACGGATCACACCTAAAGGCATCTGCGTCACCCCTTCTCTCCCACCTTTTGCGTAGTACCGCTGAGCAAATCCCCCATCCGACTTCTGAGGGGCGGTCGCTTTGGGATGCGCGACTAGATCAAGGCGAGCTGTTCGGGGAGAACCTTGACGCCGAGGCGACCGCTGTGCGCGAAGAAACCAAGCAAACCGCAGACGATAATGGGATACGACCCCTTGGATCTGGGAGTGACTATACTGTCTTTTTGCAGCATATCGGGGTGAGGAACTGTCCAATGATCATAAAGTTCGATTTGACGTCTATTCAGGTAGCTAGTTCTGAAGCGGGTTTCACCTCCACTCGGCATGATCCTGTATACCATTATCATTCGATTTTTGACTCACCACACTGGCAGAAGGCGTACGGTGACCCTAGTTTCTCTAGACACGTATGTTTTGGGATTACCACTAGACTCCACAGAACTTGATCATCTTTCCAGGTTGCAATTGCCAAGCATATTGGCCTCCAGGTTCTTCGCCTCTCCGGCGACATCGTCTTACCTTTTAACGCCACCCACTATTCTCTAGAGCTACAGTCATACCTTGACAGGTGTGTGTGCACCGCTATTTTGAAGGATAACACCAATCTTTCTTTCCATAGGGTGGAACACCTTTCCACTACCTCGTCGCTCGAGGTCGACTTCACTTCTCTGCGCCAGTCGATTCAGGCCCTCCAGGCTGCCAGCGTGCGACTTGACACTGAAAAAGTTGAAGCCGAGGCCAAGCTTAGGAAGACTCTTAGCAAATTGAAGAAAGAACAAGCACTTCGACTCAAATTGTACCACAAGTTGAGGAAGGGCATTTGCAAGCTTGCGGGGTACACTGGCAAGAAGTGCAAGGCACCTGGAGATGTGGAACCTACACAGTTTATGTTCGCCTCCATTTTGACCCGCAGCTTGCATGTCTGTTAATGACCCCACAGGTTTCCGAAGAAGCTGCTGCTAAAGGCGATTGAACGTGTTCAAGCTGTCAATCACAAGCTTGTCGCATTCGAACGAGGCTTCATCTCGAAAGAAGGTATCAAAGACCGTCGATGGTACAAGCATCTGGGGGTAGCTCCAGGGAAGTGGCTGGGTGAGTTTCGCTGTGATGCTGAATATACAAGCACCAGGATTCCTGATAGGTGATTCGTTCGCAGGTTACGGCGCGACAACACTACCCGGGATAACCGAAGCCATAACAATAGATGGAGATGCACTTTCAGCCGGCCGTGAAGTTGAAAGATTGAAGAGTCACATCGACAATCTGTCCAAGAACATCTCAATGTAACTCGCACTGTCTACACATTGGGCTCAACTCTGTAGTTTTGAGACCCACCATGGTAGATTGATTTTCAGTTGTAATATATAATCTCGGAAATTCAGCACTCATGGGTCTTGAGGGAGCACCGCCATGCGCAGAGGTCGATAGGTCTGTAGAGCAAAGGGATTGATGAGCTGCGCCGAGCGACCAACCTTCACACTCCGCTCGGCTGAATCGATACGTGACCCTAAACTAAGGTTAATTATGTACGATCTCGAAAGTAATCTGCTGATTATCTACACCACTTTAGCTACGAATTGAAGCCCCGCTAACCAGCCACCCTTGTCGGCTCACATGCGGCGCCTTTGCTATGATGAATCCGCGGCAGTTCCCACAATAAGTCGCATCAGCGTTTTTTGTAGTGCGAATAGTGGGCGCAAAAGATCTGATAAATCGTAAGTTTATTTCATAGGGGGGAAAATCCATGCGTCTGTAGGAATTGAACAGCACTGAGTATTTCAACGTGTCGTGTTTGAGAAGTGGACGCCTGGGGTTTCGAGGTTTTCAAACACCTACGAACGTTGCGATTGGTTGGTTCCGACTGTGGTAGTGTTGTCTTTTTCATCCCCGCGGCAACAACTTGCGTGTCATGGTGGATTTATCTATCATTCTCTGAAGCAACGCCTTCGCTTTCTGTAACCAAGGTTGAGCGTTGAACGTTCGACACCAACAGCCGTGACGTGTCTGCCAACCAATTGCCAAAACCTTGGACAGCTTTGCAGCGGGACACACCATCACTGTTTCAGCATGCTAGCTGCTGAAGCCAAGGCCACAACATGGACGCGAGCGACGGCATCCCTCTCCATATTTGCTATCAGTGTTGGCATATCCCTCTTTACCACAGCATACGAAAAGGCCATCAACCCTCTCTTCGGCAGCGTTGCGACTGCTAAGTACATGGGCTATGTGGTGTATGGGAGCACAGCTTTGGGGATCATCCTCCCGAAGATATCACGCTCTCTACTCCTATCATTTCTCGCAATACTTCTCCAGGTTGCTCCGCACACCACATATTGGGTCAGTGTCCTTGCTGCAAGAAATGGAGGTCCTATACTTGGTCCACTATTGAGTCATGCAGCAGTCCTTTCCCCAGTGATTTACCTTGCAGTATCGCTGGCCGCAAGCATTGATGTGAGTTCTTGTTTGTGTCAAAGATTTTCTGAAACGATGCCTCTGATACATCCAGTTTATGCTTGCCATAGTGGCTCTGGCTGCTAATGCCCTACAGTTAGGTCCGCTGGTTCTTCTCGCCGCTCGTCACCTCTCCCTCGACAATCACAAGGATGCCGTGGTGGGTTCTCCCATCCGTTGCTTCTTTGCCGGGCTGAGAGGCGAACTGACGTCCTACTAACAGTTCCTCACGCTGGGAGGTTTAGTAACATTTGTCTGGACATTGGAAAGGCTCGGCACTTCTCATCCATCTAGCGGAGCCCCCGTGTTGAATGTAATTGCTCTCACGAGGAAATTCTGGGCCATGTTAATCCCTGTCATCCTCCTTCTCTTTCCGGTGCTCCGCTCTCCGTCCCTTACGGGTTCTGG
>JBBPJV010001257.1:0-10255 GCA_038088915.1 Sutorius aff. eximius
CGTGTCCGGAGAATCGTCTATTCTACGTGTAGCATACATGCCATCGAGAACGAGCACGTTGTTTGCAATGCGTTGTGGTCAGACGAAGCCAATAAACGTTGTTTTAAACTCGCACCAGCTGCAGAGGTACTCCCAGGCTGGAATCGGCGAGGATTGCCAGACGATTTGGTGACAGCAGGTGAGAACGACAAACAAATTCCCTTGACTGTTTAATATTGGATCAACAGATTATGCTTCATCACTCGTCCGCTGTTCACCAAATGAAGATGCAACAAATGGCTTCTTCGTGTCGTGTTTTGCCAGTACTAACGAAGCTGGAGCTGCACATTCCGACGGCAACCTCGGGACGAAGAAGCGAAAAAGGAACGAGGAGAGTTTCAGGGAGAAAAAAAAACTAGACTAACAGTCTCGGATTAACTTATGTTCGATCATCACTGAAACTGGAAACAACAGGCATGAATTGCTGGGGTTGAAGCTAGGTAAAACAGGGCTACTGTCAACAAACTGTTAACGAATTAATAATCACATTTGTGCGTGATCCCTAAAGAACTTCTGTGGTCAGCTGCAGTGAGTACAGATCCTACGCTCTCGGGTGCTAGAAGGAGCTCGGTGAAGCACGTCCGCGGCGGTCAGGATAAAGAGTCGGGAAGACGGTGGAGAGAGTCACAAGGATTACCACGAGAAAGGTAGGGGAGCTAGTGTGTCGGGGTACTGACTTGTTGTTGAGTGTACTGCTGTTGATAGTATTGGGCATAGCTAGCAGCGTAGTCGGATTGTTGACCATAAGCGCCTGCAGTGTAACCACCTGCAGCCCATTGTCCAGAAGTATACTGTCCTCCATAGCCACTGCCATAAGCCTGAGGTGGGCGATACCCTGAGTTTTGGTGTTGGTTCGACTGCCACATCTCTGGCCGGCGCCACGGAGGGATGTTGGAGCCGCCTGCTGTGATGTCGTGACCTGCTCCAGTACTACCCCATGGACCTCTTCCGCTATCTCCACTAGGTCCCTTTCCTCCCTCCCCGAGTTCGGCCATCAAACTAGCATACTCGGAGTCGAAACCCCCTTTGGCAAGGGCACCCGGAGGGCCAGGAGGTGGAGGCGGTGCGTTCGGATCCCTGTTAACTTGACAGTCACGCGCCATGTGACCGGCGCTACCACATACACGACAGATGATATTAGCAGTGAAGTTGCGCTGTTCCGGACAATCATATTTACGGTGACCAAGGCCACCGCAGTTTTGGCAGATCTGATTTTCGTCATCACGAAGGGTACCATTCAAAGCGGCGAGCTCGCGGAGCTGGTTGCGCTTGTGATCATTTTGTCCTTCTGGAGTAGAGGCCGCCTGTGTTGCTCATTAGTGATGGGAACTTCGTCGAAGAGCGAAAAAGTACGTACAGTCTCGATCACTCTATTAATCATCTTAACGCAAGCTGCTACCTTATCCTCAGAATCAGCGATGACGAGACAATGCAAGTCTTCTTCAGCATCATCAGCGTACTGATCTGGTCGCGCTTTACCCTCCTTAACACTGCCTTTGCCACGAATGCTGATCTTGGCCCCACTCTCCCGCTCCATCTTCTTCAGCGAGTTACCACGAGGTCCTACCAAGAGTCCAAAGAAGTTGATCTCCGGAAATTCTTTGACGGGGATATACACTTTCTCCGAAGGACGTTGAGAACGTTTCTGCTGATGATACTCGACAGGAGGGCGAAAGTTGGGATCGTTTTTCATGGCGCGATCCACAAGACGAATACGCTCATCCTCAAGTTTCTTGCGATAACGAACCTCGCGAGTGTTCGTACGGCGTCCATGGCCGTCGTAAGTGGGAGGTGGGGAAGGGGACCTAATGGTTTTTCGGTTAAGTGTGTGCCATGACCATGGTAGTAAATTACTTACCGCTCGCGTTCGGGAGGGATAAAATCATTTAACCTAAGCTTTCGGTTAATTTCCTCAAGGCGTAGATGAATTGCATAATTGTCGAGTTGGGCCTGCGAGACACCAGCGGCTGAAATTGCTGTTGGCAGACCAGGAATTTCAGTTTTGACTTCGCCCCAGCGGCTGCGCCGCTTGCGGGAACCATTCGCATCAGCTGTGTAAGAGTAAGGGATCGTGGTGTGTCAAGGTTAGTATCAGTTAGTAGCCAAATTGCAAGTGACCAAGGGGCCTTGCTGATCAAGTAGGGAATGGAAGAAAATCCCACCGGACAGCAAGGGAAGAAATACGACATCGTAAGCGCCGCTATTGAATAAATCCGGACTTACCTGCAGATCCATTCGGGGTCTCCTCTCTCCCCTTTCTCGCTTCTGGCTCCTGAGGAGGCTGACGGGGGTAGGCGGAAGGTGACGGCTGGGCGAGCTGCGGGGGGTTGGTTTCTTCAACCGGAGCTGGGCCGAAGCGGCGGCGGGTTCCAAGTGGAACTGAGAGAAATGTCAGAACCAGGATTAGACAAGGACTAGAAATTGAACTCACCATCATTAGTTCCAGTAACTTCGCGAGTTGCAGGTCTCCACATTGCGACTGAAAGGAAAGGACTGGCAATGGACGATGAGAGAGAGAAAGATGAAATGAATCTCCGAAGCCCCGTCTTCCCTGATTAAGTACAGACTCCGCTCAAAATGGACGCATGCTGACAAAGCCTCATAACTCCCTCACTTGTGGCTCTGCTATGACTAATACCCGTTGGACAGTATCACCAACGGTCCCGAGCGTAGTATACCCTGTCGCGTTGAGAAGATGACTACCAAGAGAGCTGCAGAAGGTAAGCATACATGCACTGTTCTGTATTGTCCCGTCTGCGTGATCTACGATCCCCTTGCTAGATCCTGTCGCCTCCGCGTCGACATCGAAGCGACCCAGACGCAGTGGGGACGACGCCGAGTATATCGACGCGGAAGAAGACCCTATGAGCCAATCGCCCACCGATTCCACGATTGTACCTCGCGGCGCGACGATCAACTTCAGCGCCCTCACCCGTAAGCTTGCGGAATCACGACGCATGGCAAGCTTTGGTGGCGAAGAGAGTTCCTTGGATGCCCACCGCCGTCAGCAAGACTCACTTGTATCGCACATATTCATGGCCCAAGACTTCTCGTGGTTACATTTGAAGCCCGACCATGCTTCCCGACCTCTCTGGATTAGCCCAGAGGATGGACACATCATCCTCGAAGCCTTTTCTCCGATTGCGGAACAAGCGCAGGATTTTCTCGTAGCCATTAGTGAACCTGTCAGCAGGTGCGCAGTAGTCTGTATTCGAGTCGTACATTACACGTTCACACCAATGGCCAATAGACCGGCATTTATCCACGAATATAAACTTACGTCGTATTCTTTGTACGCGGCGGTTTCAGTAGGGTTGCAGACTGAGGACATAATAGAAGTGGGTGCATGGTAGTCAAAACGTTTCTCCGACTTGATTACTAATTCACGCGTTAGGTTCTCAATCGTCTGTCAAAGGTATGCTGTTGTGACGGTGCATCTTTCGCTAGGTTTGACAGTTGGCCGTAAGGTTCCGGTGCCGGAGAGTATCATCAACTTCATCCGCGAACGTACTTTGTCTTATGGCAAAGTAAAGCTAGTTCTCAAGCATAACAAGTACTTCGTGGAAAGTAGTCATCCCGAAACTCTACAGCTCTTGCTCAAAGACAAGGTCATCCGTGAAGCGCGAGTGGTATCCCAGCAAACCGATAACAGCATTCGGGCTGCTACTTTCACGACCTCGAAAGCTCCGTCCAAGGGCAGTCTTGTCATTCCGGGAACCAAGGATGCCGAGAAAAAAAAGGACGAGGTAGCTGCGAGTCGGCCACCCGGAATTCCCGGGGCGACTTCGTCAGACACTAATTTGTTCGCTTCGATAGTTGGGGTAGATGGTGGTATGTTTCTTGAATGACCAGTACTATCAATTTACTAAGTGCTATCCACCACAGATGACATCGAGGAGGATGACGACAACGTACATGCTTTCGAGATAGACGATGCAAAAATTGACGTCAGTCCCACCCCTTGCTTTATAATTCGCATCGTGGTCTCACACTTTGACAGGATGTGAAGAAGCGTTGCAATGAGCTGGAGTACCCCATGCTTGAAGAATACGATTTTCGAAATGACACCATTAACGCTAATTTGGATATCGACCTTAAACCTGCAACCGTGATTCGGCCGTATCAAGAGACTAGTCTGAGTAAAATGTTTGGAAATGGGTAAGCATGAACGCAAGTAGTCTGAGGACATCGTATACAACATGATCACAGTCGAGCCAGGTCTGGAATCATTGTACTCCCTTGTGGAGCAGGAAAGACTCTTGTCGGTATAACAGCGACATGCACCATCAAGAAGTCCTGTCTCGTGTTGTGCACATCGTCGTACGCAGCGCTAGATTATATTCCACACTGACAGGTTACATTTTTTCCAGTGTTTCTGTCATGCAATGGAAGCAGCAATTTATGCAGTGGTCAAATGTTACTGATCGGCAAATCGCCATCTTCACCGCGGATCAGAAGGAACGGGTATGGTATTCCTGCTCGATCGCTTCTGTTTGGTTTTTGACGTTTTGGAGTAGTTTGCCGGTGACAGCGGCATCGTTGTCTCGACTTACTCGATGGTCGCGAACACTCACAATCGGTCACACGAGTCCAAGAAAATGATGGAATTCTTGACCTCAAGGGAATGGGGATTTATCCTGTTGGACGAGGTCCATGTTGTTCCGGCAGCAATGTTCCGACGTGTTGTGACCACCATCAAGGCACATTCCAAGCTTGGTCTCACAGGTGAAACTTTTTTTTTTCGTTTGACGTTGCATGTCAACTAGGTACTTGGCCCGCAGCGACGCTCGTCAGAGAAGACGATAAGATTGCGGACCTCAACTATATGATTGGTCCGAAACTTTACGAAGCCAACTGGATGGATCTTGCTGCAAAGGGTCACATAGCCAACGTCCAGGTTCGTGCCTTGAGACCGCTGATATACTTGATCACCCAACCGCCTTAGTGTGCCGAGGTCTGGTGTCCCATGACTCCAGAGTTCTACAGGGAGTATCTTCGAGAGCAATCACGCAAACGGATGCTCTTATACTGCATGAATCCTAAAAAATTCCAAGCCTGTCAATTTCTGATCAAGTTCCACGAGGCACGAGGGGACAAGATTATCGTGTTCTCCGACAATGTGTATGCATTAGAGGTGAGGCTTTATCTACGTGTTGAGTATCCCATATGCTAAGCACTTCCCGAAGGCGTACGCAAAGAAGCTGGGAAAGCCTTATATTCACGGCGGAACCGGCCAAGTGGAACGGATGCGAGTTTTGCAATGGTTCCAACATGACTCAAACGTAAATACAATCTTCCTTTCCAAGGTAGGATCTTATTTTTATGGCATGCCGAGCACCTTCCATATGTGTCGGTTCCAATAGGTCGGCGATACGTCAATTGATCTGCCAGAAGCCACTTGTCTCATCCAAATCAGCTCTCACTTTGGATCACGACGACAGGAGGCACAAAGATTAGGTCTATATTTCAACTATGACAGCTGTCACCAGACTAAGCTTGATGCAGGGCGCATTCTACGGGCAAAGCGCCGTAACGATGAGGGATTCAATGCCTTTTTCTACTCCCTCGTGTCCAAGGATACACAAGAGATGTTTTACAGCACTAAGCGGCAGCAGTTCCTGATTGACCAGGGCTATGCATTCAAGGTTATCACCCATCTCGATGGATTGGAAGACTTGGAGGATTTGGTTTACAAGACTAAGGACGAACAGATCGAGCTTATATCTTCAGTGCTCCTGGCCAACGAGAGCGAGGCGGAGCTCGGAACCGACATACATGCCTCGGAGGGGGATCTTGCTGGGACGATCACGTCCAAGGATTTTGGCGTCGCGAAATTCCCAAGCGCTCAGCGGACGACCGGTTCTCTTACTGCATTGAGTGGTGCTCAGCACATGTCATATGTAGAGCAGAACAAATCGGCCAACAAGAAACTCGCACGAGACGCGGCACCACGACACAAATTGTTTTCTAAGCGCGACAGGGATAAGGCAGCAGCGAGAAAGGAGGCCCGGGCGTCAGGTCGGGCATAGGAAGTGGGAACCGTGATAGGTGCTATTAGTCCGATCGTGCTATCGCATCCATAGATCTCTGATAGAGGAGTATGGTCATGTTGTCTTGCGCGCCAAGGCGCAACGGATATGTGCCTTGCACCGGGTCCAGGTTTGAGCTGCGTGCTAGGCACGTGATAATGAATCAATCCCCCGAAATCAAAAGGGTGCTATGAACCACGAGGGGGCTTCTAACGGGGTGTTGCAGTGGTCGGGTCTGGTCTGCCGAAGTTATGGAGATCCGGGAACTTTCCAAGAAGAGGGTCGAGACGATATCTATCTGGTGGCAATGGCCAGCCACATTGGCCGCATATGATGACGAGCGCAAACTGAGTCAGCGGGGGCGCAGGCTGCGCTCCTCACTACGCCCGCCCGGTCTTTTTTTTTTTTCTTTCTTCTCCTTGGTGGATCGAGGTTGTGACAGGAGTACAGCTGGGAAACGGCGGCATGGCGACTTTATGCGGAGATCCAAAAGCGGGTCTGGGCCGCAGCCGACCCCGATCGAACCCGTATTTATGCGGATGTGTGATCCTTGACAAACAAGATTCATGCCCGATGTTCACTTCGGAAGGTCCCTTTTATATGTTCTCTTGAATTCCCTTTCCTTGACCTCCTTCCTCCTCGCGGCCACCACATACGGATCTCCTCACAACTTTGCGCTCTTTTTGTATCTCAAAAATGTCTTCTAAACGTGGACGCAAACGAAACGACAATCTCCCTCCTAACAGGGCCAGAGATGTCCAACGAGCATTTCGTGCACGGAGAGCCGCACATCTGCAGGTGCGGGGTTTTTATCTTTTCTATTTGCAATTATGCGACCTTTTGACCGCCAATTTCAGGCCCTGGAGATGCGTGTGTCCGAACTGGAGGAGGAGAATAACTGTCTGCGCGCAGCACTGAACTTGCCTCCAGCTAACCGCCCAGCACTCGGCAAAGGTCCGACAGGCAAGGATAAACCAAAAACCCTTGATAATCCTCCGGCATCGCAATCCACTTCCAAGAGCCGTGATTCTTCGCCGATAGGCGAGTCACCGTCTCCAAGGAGATCAGAGTCAACATCGCCATCGGTCATCGGTGGGACGAGTCTGCGCACTCCTCCTCTCATGGATGGAGGTAACTGGAACGATGGGTTCATGATGAACGACCAGCAGTCGGCCGGCTCCCAAATCCCTTCCAACCCCCCTGTCGCATATAACATGCGTGCAGTTGCACCTTCGACTGTCCCTCAAAAGAGTCCCCAGCAGTTCACCTTCTCCACTCCCATGCCCCCGCGTGCCCTCGTCTCGAACAACGTGCCTAACCATCCACTGCAGTCCAGCTATGCGCATACCGCGGACAGGCCTATAACGAGCGGTTACAACGACATGAATTACTTGCTTTGCGACGTGCGGGAGACCACTCATTATTCATATCATTATCAACAACCTCCCTTTTCAGGGGAGAGTCCCATGTCCTCACATTCGCCTCAGCTTTCCGTCCACTCCCAATCGCCACACAGCGCCCAACGCCCGGGTATCCAGCAGACGATGCCGTACCAACAGCGTCGGTCACATACGGAGCCCCAAGCGTTCCGTTCTCTCGGGAGCGATCTTCATCTCCCGAGTCCTCCACCACACCATGTCTCGCGCTTGGCGTCTTCGCCCCCTCCAGCGATCCATGACGTGCGATCGCATTATACCCCACATGAGAAGCACGTCAATCCATTACCTTGATCGTCGGCTCTGTTCCTATCCCGTGTTTCCTTTTCCCCTCGCTATGATTGATCCTCATCTTCCCTTGGCCGGACATTTCCGTATTTTCAAATCACGTCGCCAAAGTGATTAAGACTTTTTGTATCACTACTGTTTGTGAATGCGTCTGACAGTCTCCACGGCTGTATGGTTCCGCTTAATAGTATGTACTTCCAACACTATAGCTTACGCGTACGTCTTTTATTAATCAGTTTGCTCGACGTCACTTTTCATTGTGCTCGCGACGGCAGGTTTACGCTACCGTCGCTTAGGTGCAGTTGAAAATGACAAAGTATTTAAGGTGGAGTGTTAGCACAGCCACTGTGGGTGCTTCGTTCGCACGCGAGTCGGTGGCAATCCTTATCTAATAGTAATAATTGCTCCGAAGGCTCCGAGTCACACGTCACGTGTCACTGTCTCCCCCAGACAGTGCTGTACGCCCATGCATATTTAAAAATTACGTGCCCGTTGGTTTGCGCATTTCAATAACTTGTATCCACGGCAAAATCTCCGATCCGCTCTATGACGAGCGTGACGAGTGCCCGCAGCCCACTCGAGTCCAGTCCACGTCTCGTGCATTGCTATCAACAACAAACGGGGGTATTATAGGGAGCCATCACGCCGCAGTGTCCAGTTGGCACCAGTCGACTTTACCTTCTGCGCCGTATTTCCTCTCCAGCCAATCGTTGGCAGCCTTAAAATGCCCGTTGCCCAGGAATCCTTTGTTGGCGCTAAACGGGGAGGGATGCTATTCCAAATCGAGTAAGTGAAAAATGGAGACCCAACCCAATCGCCAAATACATACCGCACTGGTCAGGATCAGGTGCTTGGTCTGATCGTTGTCAGGTCCAGATACGCCGAGTGCACGAGAAAACGAGCTGACCTTGTTCAATTTGGCAACCCTTTTGCCCGCCCATGCACCCCAGGCCAGGAACACGACACCACGTCCGATTCCGTGAGCATCGGGATCACTGCGGCCACCTAGGTTTGCGCCGCCGTACTTGTCAACCACGTCAACGACCTTATCCGTAAACTCCTCCCAACCCCTTCCGGCATGTGACCCGGCGTGGGCTGCCTTCACGGTCAAACACGTGTTTAGCATGAGGACACCATTCTCAGCCCAGGCAGTCAGGTTTCTAGAAATTTTGCGTGTCGTCGTGAGCATTGTGGATGGCATAACCCTATCGCCCGGCTTACCCATGCTGGGGTGGTCTGAATTCGGGGTATTCTGCCTTGATCTCTGCATATATCTATAATTCCCCTCAAGTCACTATAATTCATCTGTAAACTTGGCTCACGTTTCGTAAGGACGGGGGTACGGTGACTCCCTTGGGCACCGAGAAGCAAAGACCTGTAAAGCCGCTTTAAAGGCCACCACTTCGGTTGAATAACTCGGAATTAGCGACCTACCATGTGCTTGATTTGGTCCGTGATAGGGATCTTGGCCGACGATAACGACCTTGACCCTGCCCAATGGCGTATTTGACCAGGAGTAGATATTCCGAGCTTTATCAACCCAATGAACATGAGTCATCAGGAGATCAGCGCAACGGGCTTACGAGCCGGGTAAACCTTGAGGTTCTTTCCACTGTCGTCTGGACCCCTCACACCTTCTTCCCAGAGGAACTTTTTCAGGGATATAAAGTATGGTTTCTTAATTTCATCCTTGAGGACCTTGAGCCTATAGTGGTCGCGTGAGTCGAGTCATGAATGAACTTGCGATGGTCCGGCCGAACAAGCACCAGCACACTCACCAGCTTTTGCCCATGCATTCGCATTCAAGCTTGAGCAAGTGTCTCTGGTCTTCTGGAATCGACTCTATGAATTGACTGAGGGAGAATGGGATGAAGTTCAGGCGTTGGAGGCCAGAAGAACCTGCTATTTTTATCTTAGCAGCCCCGTCTGAAGATACACCTGGGGTATCCAGCTTTGCCTTCTTTGCCTCTGGTTGTCCGTTCTTTTCCGACTTCGCATTCTTCGGAATGGTGAACATGTCCATGAGCGTGCGTTGTCGCTTCAAGGGGTTGGAAGTCGATGCGGACGCGTTCGCCTTGCCTTGGGACGCGTTGGGTGTCGTGGACGTATCACGCGATGACGACGCGGATGTTTCGACATCTGCGAGGTAAACGACACGTGTCTCGTCCGCCATCTGGTCGACAAAGAAGAACAGACGCGACGGTGCGCTACGCGTTTTTAAGACGCGTTCCTGCGCCTGGGCTGGGTCTGCCCGTTATAGGTCCGTGGCCGGGCCGTATGCCGTATAGGCTGCAGGGTCGCACTGCTTTTGAGACCTGACGCCGACCACAAAACTGAGACAGGCTCATCGCCGAAATCCGCCAAACTGCCTCGCTCAGCCTCCTCTCCGTCACCGCCATCCGCCAGGAATGCTTCTGGGCGTGCAGATTCTTCCAAGCGCACGGTCCCTAATGCCCGCCCATC
>JBBPJV010001258.1:0-10250 GCA_038088915.1 Sutorius aff. eximius
CACCGGCATGACATACGCCGCTGCAGACGGCGCGAAATGCACGACCCACCCCCACGGCCCACCGTCCGCGTCTGCGGGTGAGATCAGCAAGCAAACGACAGACGACCGCCCGACTCGCCTGCCGGAGCCCGCGCTAACGCAGCCCGCAGGTCGTCCCTCAAGGTCGACGACCCCGTCGTGCGATACACCTCGAGCACGTCCAGCGCGACACCCCCCATGGAAAGCATCTCGGGGAGCGTCTCCCGGTGCTTGTCCGTCGTGAGATAGAGCATCTGCTGGCCCCCGCGGCTCTCCCTTAGTATGAACTCCGCGAGGCGTTCGCCAGTCCCCGCCTCTGCCCCTCCACGCACCCCGCCCTCCCCAGGCGCAAGATGCGCCATCGACGGGAACGCGGTGCGGATCTGGGACACGGCCGCCGCCGTTGCGTCCCCGACGACGTAAAACGGGACGGTCTGCCAGTCCGCTGAGAAAGGGTTGCATGTGAGGTCGTGTGGTCGCACGGGGTGATGCCCACCTTGGGATGGCTCAGAGATAGAGCGGATGGCCTCGCACCACGCCTCGACGGCGCGCTTGCTCGTCACGATCACCCCAGAGAGACCGAGTGCGTCCGGCCCACGGACGATCTTCTCCCTGAGCTCGTCGACATGGACGAGCGCCGTCTCTAGTGCAGGAACGGACAGCGGCACATACCCCCTCGCCTCGAACGCAGCCTCGTACCGATCTGGCACATCCTCGCGCGCCCTGAGCAACAATACGTTCTTCATCGCACGACAAAGTTACTGTCAGATGGGAACAAGCGAGCGTCTATCTGGGGTATTTTTTGGCACTCCGCGACGACGGGCGACACGATCACCTGCAATGTCGAGCCGTGCGCACGACCGAGCACGCCCATTCCCAAACGGTCATCATCACCCATGCTCGACCCCCTTGCGTCCCCCCTCGTCACCACCCTTCTCTCCAGGTCACCCCCCGCGCCGCTCACAGCCCGCAAAGTCTGGCGCGACAACCTCACCCCTCAAATCGACCAGCTCAACGCGAGCCTCAATGTCCGCGCAGGTGAGCCCACGATCGACCTTACACACCCCATATCTCACCCGACAGCGCCCAGTCCTTCACCTCCTCAATGACGACTTTGACGCATGCCACAGTCTTGCTCAAACACAGGAGGGCGATCCATACTCGGACCACCTCCATTGCATCGCGCACAGACGTGAACCAGACTACTGGAATTCCAAGTAGGCGCCGGTGCACCTCCGATTACACCCCCGACTAATCGACTCAGATGGTGGATCGCACGCTTGTCCCATCCCCACCTGGGAGAAATATATGCGCCCGACACCACGAGTGCCTCCTTATCGCAGGCAAAGAAGGCTGCAGAGGCATTCGTTGATGCGGTGGAGAGAGCAGAAGCCTCTGGCCACGGACTTCAAGAGCTGGAAGTGCGTCAGTGGGCAGAGTTGACGACACTGACCAGGATATTGATCGAGCAAGACGGAAGGAAGGAGATCTGACAGGCAAAGTCGATGTACGATACCAATACCACACTGGCGTGAACAGACTATGGCTTGCCACCAATGACTCTGATGACGTTTTCGTATACCGTAAAGACAATTCCACCACTCATCTGGGACAACGTTATCCACTGTACGAGCTTATCCAAGATGACCACTTACCACCAATCGTATTAGCCTCGGTGTCGTTCCGGTCCAGAATCGAAGCAAGCCCTCCTCCGTCAAAATCCGGTAACCACAATGGAACGAATTTCTGTATTCCTGGCGAGCCCCAAGAGACTGCATGCGCGTCTTGATGACGCTGCAAGCGGCTCGCGTAAATTAGGGCAGGGAACGAGGCACAAGCGACGTACTCGAGAGGTTGCGTAACACAAACGGTCACAAGGCCCGCGATGGCACCAATACCAAAAGTAATCCCGCTCGGGAGCTGTTGTCCCGGTCGTGCGGCGGATTGCACGAATTGCTTGAGGGTGGTATAAGTCGTGAAGCGAACAGCCGAATTGGCGCCTTGTCGCATCATCTAGGGGGAATGCAAGTCGCGAAGGGTACAGTGGAGATATGGACGTACGACAGGGAATAGACCTCGGTATATGCCTGCGATACCTTCTTGGCGCACGATGGACATGGTGCCGTGTACAAGGCCACGGTATTGTGGATTCGGGCGCTTGGCATCATCGACGAGTTTCGTTCTAGAGGGTGTTTGTTGACAAGAAGGGAGAATGAACGAGACGTACGCACTTGATCGTTTCCGAAGGGGTGACGGCGATGATGGCCTCCATCATACCAGCGCCCAAGCCAGCTTGCCGCTCGATGAGTCACACATGATAGACGCACGCGATGGTGCACGCACCGACAAGACTTTTTGGTGCAGTGACTTTACCCTGTGAAAGGTGAGGAAGCGAACTAGGACGAGAGAGAGAGGCACTGACCTCTGCGTCTGCCAAAAGACTCTTGAAGTGGTCATAGGTCACGAAGCGAACGCCAGCCTTGATGGCATTCCCGACGATGAGCGCCGAACAACCCGAATAGAGACCAATGACACCCTTGTCGCGTACGGTCGTACGGATGATCGTCAACGGTGACTCTCGCTGGTAGGGTAAGTGCAAGGGCGTAGATGCACGGATACGAACGCACCTGACCACCAAACTGGGAGCGTGTTTTAACAAAATCAGTTGGATAAGTCACGAAACTTGCTAAACACGTTGAGATGGAGCACATTGGCGAGTCTATAAACGTACGCTTCGATTGCCCCCGCTGTCGTCCCAGCGATCAACGAATGCAGCGGTTTCTCTTTCTTGCTCGTCATCGTCAAAACTTGGTGGTCGTGATTACATAACGACACTTCACACACCATTCTCGCAGACGCAAAGATGACATCACCCCAAACGACTGCATATAAATACGAGCGGGTCTGATCACTTTATCGACACCATGTCTACCCCACAACTCCACGACCCGTCTCAACCGCCGCCTGCACCCGGGACAACCGGACCTGCTTCCCAAGTCTCAACGGACTTGCCTCCCCAAGGCCAGGACGTTCCAGAAGCCCAGGGAAGGAACGCCTTCAACTCTGACCGTCCCCTTGGCGTCTCGTCCGCCCCGGAAGGTCGGGTCTCCTTGATATCCTCAAGTGGACGGATACTCACTCGTTCCAGGCGGTGTCGCGATCGGCGGTCAGTCTGGCTTGCCCGAGGGACACGCCAACTTGGGAGACAAGATCATTGGCAAGACGCAAAAGGCGGGTGTCGCTCGTTGGTCTTTGCCCCGTCTGACGTCTTGCCAGGTGATTGGAAAGTACACCCACAATCCCGAATTGCATGAGAGGGGCGAGCTGCGCGAGACGGGGGGCAAGGCAGCCGCAGAGGGCCGTGCGCGTGCTGCCCATGACTAGAGCTGAGCAACCACACGTGGTGATGCAATCCTCTCATGTATTGATACGTAGTCGATATTGTCGGCCGGACACTGGTGGAGAATGACTGGTCTCTGGATGGATTAAGATGTGTTTGGTCCAACTCGAAGCATGTCTAGCGAGAGTCAGCATCGCGACGAGCAGAGAACGCACTGGAGACTAGTTGATCAAGACGAACTTTCACTCGGGGTGTCCGTTGCATGCATTCAATTCCCGCGCAAACGTGACGATACCCATGTCATTCGAGGTGTCACTATGTGGTTGCGCAGTCTGGATGGCATCATCATAAAGTGAGATCAAGTCACCCAGGTGGACATCAACAAGTCTCAACACCTCCACCAATCGCCTTTCGGAGATATCACAGACGAACCAAAATTCAAAAAAAGGGGCATAGATTGCAATCAGATATACATGAAAGACATACAACACAAAGCAACCAATGAAACAGTCGACAAGCCATGCAATAATTTTAGTCAACGTCCAACAAGCCAACGACATCGTCCGACGCCTGGCCTCGCTCACTGGCCCTCTGGCTTCTTGCCCTTGGTCGTGCTGGCCGTGAGACTCTTGTGGATGAACGGTAGAACACCACCTCCTGCGATCGTGGCACGTACAAGGATATCAAGTTCCTCGTCGCCACGAATCGCTAGTTGCAAGTGTCGCGGTGTTATACGCTTCACGCGAAGATCTTTCGATGCATTACCTAGTTGCCCGATCGATATCAATACCATAAGCAAACGTGCAACCGTATCCGACGCACCCGCCAGCTCCAGCACTTCCGCCGTGAGGTACTCGAGAATCGCGCTCGTGTATACCGCAGCTTTCGCGCCGATTCGCACGTTATGTTGCGTGCGTTGTTTCAGATAACGATGGATACGACCCACAGGGAACTAGTATACGTGAGCATACACACCAAAAAAAAAAAGGGGCAGAGCGGACCTAGACATACCTGCAGACCGGCTTTTTGGCTCCGAGTTTGTATCGCACGGGGCGTTGACGCTGCGCCCGAAGCTGCGGTGGCACCTTGGTCGGGTGCGCCCGTCTTTGACTTTCCGCCTGTCGCTTTGGGGGGCATCGTTGATGTGGATGGTGATTGTAGCAAGTCAAGGCGCGTCCTACTTTAGGGTTGGCGATTTGGTGTTGTTGATTGCGACGCGTGTCGTCACGTGCACAGATTCCATCTCACGTAACACTGATGGCTTCGAAACGTCACCATGTAATGCACCGTATGTACTTTGACCGCGGTCACGGTCCTCCCGTCTCTCGGGATTTTGAAGCTCGTGGATTTTTCATGCAGATTTAGGGGATATGAGGGCGCCGGAGCTGAAGCTCGGTCGTCCGATGGAATGCCGATCTTCACCAGGACAACCTGCGGGAAGAACGGAGCTAATGCTCGGCTGTCTTTGCGGTGCATACGGTGCCTTAGCTGCATGTTGAACGCTTCAAGGTCCTGGGCCGCAAGTGCGCCGAACGTATTCTTGATTTTACTTTTCACTCTCGATGTATACGCTTCGCCACACGCACGGGGACGACGAGTATAATGCATCCTAATTATAACAATGCGTACAAAGCACAAAGACTTGGCGACGTCCAGACAATGGAACCAACTATGTTCCGAGATATTCCACGCGACATGCACAAGAACACGGAAACGACGTGACAGCACAATATCAAAGTGAATCCACCCACCTTTCCCGTAAATAGACCAATACAAGACAAACTCTTGGCTGCATCGGACAGAAAGGACTGGGCGCACAAATTGGAGTGATCAGAGGGCAGTATAGTTCGGCAGTCGATTTTTCAGGGAACCAACGCCGGGTTTCGTACGGACCATCGTACGGGCACGATCGCCCTCGGGTTTCTCCTGCAAGTCAATACATGGGCATCAGCACCAGTCACGCCACAGCATGAACGGGACTTGCACGTAAAAGTGCGATTCGTTGCGGCTGTGTCAACGTTCTGGACAGGACGAGACCTCGCGCACGCGCCAGTGGAGTATCTAACGTCCGGGATTACCTGTCATCAACCTCATCGTCACCTTATCCGATGTGGTGACTTGTCCCGTGTCGACAGTGTCCTTCATGACAGGTCACTCGGTGGGGCTATTCGCTATCAGCACTCTTGATGACCGCGAAATGGTGTTGTTTCAGGTTTCACTCGAGGGAAGGTGTCATGACACACCGATCCATGCTAGTACGCTGTGCAAGTGAATGGATACTGGCGTCGCACTAAGTCAGACGACGGCCATCACTCACCACACTGACAGCACTCACGGGACGCCCCGGGATCGCACCGACGTGGAGGGTGATCTCCACCACCTCGTGCCTTGGAAGGAAGTAAACGGAACCTCTCGGATCAATCGCTCCACTCGGCGTCCTTTTCATGATCTGCAACAAAACAGGCAGGCTGGGTGATTCGTGTTGGGCGCCGTTGATCAAGAAGTCAGCGGTATAAATATCGCTGTCCATCACCATGTCGAGTTTGATGTCCGGATCGGGCTTGAGAAGACGAGAGGGTGGCTTCTCCAGCGAAAGTAGGCACCTCCCATTTAGATGGCTGTTCGCTTCGCTGATCCTTTTGGGGTCCTCGTTCGGGGCGTTGACGCACCTCAGTGGTTCAAGGGTTCTACCGGATTCGGAATTGGGCGAATCTGATAGTTGTTGACGGATCGATCAACATCGAGGGTGAACGAGTAAGGTTGGGCAACATGGATCTGTATAGAGTCAGGGATGTCAGGCTTGGCGTGGTCTCGATGGACGTCATGGTGCGATTATCGATCGTAAGGTTGTAGGGTTGTTCACATGCCGCGTTTAAAGGCCGGGAAAGTAGTGTTTGTTTGTCTGGACTTAGGTAGCGACGTTCGGACAGTCCTTGCTTTGTGGAGGGTAACATCCAGTCCTGCAGGCGAGAACCGAATGAGGTCGCGTTTGTTGGGAGACGCTGAGTGGAGCAGGGAAGTGATACATGTGTGGCGAGGATGGGTATGTCTGAGCAGCGGCGTGGGTCGAAGCGTGGTCAAAAGTAAAGGAATTGTCTGATGGCGAGATCATTCAATATCTGGATAATGTTGGTACCAAGGAGAGGGTGCAACTTGGTCGCCCCCGCCAAGCCGAGATATGAACAAAGGTATGAACCAGAGTATCACGGCATGGTAGGAAGTAAATTGGGCGACTGGACGGAAAACATGCAAGGCCAGGATTCGCAGTGTTGTAATCCGCCGTTTGATTCGAGTTGTGTACTCGGTATGCAGTTAGCTAAACGCTGGGGTGAGAGAGGCTAGAATCATCCGTCTATTGTGGCGAACCTAGCGAGCAGTGCTGCTAGGCTAACCAGGCCCGTCTCGAAGCGCCGAGTCCAGCGGGGTGGTGGTGGGGCGGCGGCGGCGGCGTTCGCCTTTGGCTAGTACGTTCGAGACGTTACCGAACTTGGCGAGGACAAAACGATCTTCGCTTTTCAGAATTTGAATGCCCATGGACTGGCCATCAGGCTATCCAAGCAGGGACCCAATTTTTAGTCCTGGTTCTCGACTCGGTAGCTCAGCGGACGCATCTGGAACGGCGATAAAATCAGGTACACCGCCTCAGGCTGGGTCGTTGGATACTTGAAAGAATGCGGGACCAGGGCTCATGCGAAAGCCAGTCCATATCCTCCTGTTATTTTGCAAAGTGATTAAACGAATGGACCTTTGCCATGCGGTCCCCGCTCCCATAACCAGTCTTCCCATTTGTTCTCAAAATCCGTTGCACGTTCACACTAGTCCCGTATCGCTTCGTTAATGTCGTGACGAGCGTAACGTGCATCCCCTTGAACATCCTTTTGTGACTGGGTGGACTGGGTGGGTACGATTGGGGAATACATGGATGGCGACCAAGCTTGTAAGACCGAATGCGATAGTTTGTTAGAAATCTGGAAAGTGGCTGGGTCCAAGGGGTCCTGTGGGCGGAGATAAGCTGGATTTCATCATTCGCTAGGCAACGGTCACGGCAGTAACCGGGGCAGACACGCCGAGGGCAATCACTCCCCGATCGACGGCGATAGCATAACGAGTATTTTTCGATTTCCGTTGGCTGTCAGGAATATAAATCGCCAACGAATTGACGGTGCGTAAGTACTGAAGCGATGCAGTGGCGTGGGAGTGAATGCCATACTCAGTTCTCCGACGTTACCCTGCGTCTCGACTCGCCGGATGCACGAAATGCCAGCAATCAGGTCGACGACAGCGAGGACGAATGATCGACCGCAGCGTAACCATTCGAACGCCATACTATCTACCTTCTCGTTGAGCAGGAAGTCCACATCGCCCACAGTTTCTAATCACGCTAGCTGCTTCGTACGTTGGAGCTCACATCATGCGCCAATTGTTAGTTAGCCTGGTCGTTCATGACAGTCTTGTTTTAGGTCGTACAGGGTCCAGTGCTCACTATAGCAACCGAATGTTATTCCGATTGTTCATCACAGGTCTCGACAAATTCATCGCCCTTCCAGTGCATCCGAATGGAGGGTGATTGCTGCAGGCATGTGTCCCCTACCAGCCACTACTGCCGGGCCTTCATAGGGACGTTTGGATCAGGGGTCCATATTTAAAAAAATCTGAACACTCTTTCCATTCATGTAGCCTTGTGAGCAGACTTGCCTTGCAGATGCAGGGCATACTATCCATATTTCTAGATAGCATATCATTGGTTATGCTATGGTCCATCTCAGATGGTGAATCAACATCTGCTGGCTTATGACTGGGAGTGTGATCCAAGGGTGGCAAGTTCTGTGGACTTGATGCTTGCATGGTCAGTATGGACAAAATTGCATGTGTAAAGAACAAGTTTGTTGGAATAGCAAGTGTGTGTGCAACCATGACTGCAACCTGATGTCCACGGGTTGCCGCCCATGGACTACACTATCTCGCATATATCACACGATCATGCATTTTCATCTTACTTCCATGACATGGACCATTTGGATCCTTTCTGAGACCCACACAATCAACCTTCTGCTTAATGTATATAAGTTAGACCCTTTTTCGTACCTGTACACCTCAGTCCATTGCCTTATGTGCAACTGAGATAAGCTATTCATTTATAGTGTATTCACTTGTACTAACAACTTGTAGTTAGTTCTTCAATTAGGTGAATACTACAGTCCATTGTCTTACGCATGACTGAGTTAGTTCTTTGATTAGTCATGCACCCTTTTTCCACAGTCAGCCAAAATCTCACAAAGTTGCCCAAGATGGAGGCATGGGTAGGATAAATACATGATATATCCAGTTCAAAAGGGTAAACCAGAGAATAATAAATACTGGGTTATTGCTCTAATGACATCATTCATGACTATTGTTTTTGTCAACACACCAAGTTGAGTTTGTTTGCCCCATGTGTTACAAACTTGTCAGCTATTTAACTAACTTTTGCCACTTGTGCACTCATAGTCACACTTTTCTTCTTCTTATTACTTGTCACAATATGTCACATGACCTTTCCCCTATCTCTTCTTTCCCATGATCATGTGACTAGGGCCTGGACTCTATGACATCAGATCATGTGACTGGTCTAGACCTATGACATCATAGATAAGAGCCCCTTATGCTATTGGTTGTACCTTTACTTATCTATTGAACCACTTCTCACAATATATTAGTCATGTATTAGTAATAATCTTGGCACTTGTATATATACCCAGGATGTAGCTGTGACTGTTCCCCAGTCTAGCTCACTTGGGCATCATTTAGGATTCTATCTTAGGCCTGAGTGGGAAACCTAGTACTATTTCTCCATCATCCTTGCCTGTGGTACCCATTCCACATGTTCCTTTTCATTCCTCTTCTTTGTAAAATGTTGCTGGATGTCATACCCAGTTCTAGTTATCAGTTCCACCTCATCATTGCTGCAGGCTTAGTTTAGAGTTCTTTTCACCATGTTTCTGTGGACTGCACATTTAGGCCTGGCATAAACAATCTTTCATTGCTGCAAGTGGAATTAATGAAACAAATCTGTTTCACTTGGGTGTGCAGGCAACAGCAATAGGGAATGAGTTACTGGTGGGAGATACTCACCAGTTAGAGTTGAAGTACTGGAGAAAGACTTGGAGCTTCACTCTGAAAGATGTGGAGAAAAGCTTAGAGATCAATGGGTCATATGGACCTGAATCTTTATACATCTCTGTGATACTTTGGAATGGAGATGTAAAGTGGTGATTCTATGTTAGAATGAATAGCAATTGGTTAATGTTACAATTTCCTTTTTCCTTCTACTTGTACTACTACTCGTCTCATATATGTCTCTCCTGACCCCACCACCTCTCCATCCATCGTCCATTACTACACTTGCCAGTGGATGTCATTCCAGTTACTCAGTGTTGTTTCTTTCCTTCCACAGTTACATAATACTTACCTGAACAGGTAACACTTTCCCAGGCTCTATTACTATATAAACCTGTAGCCACTGTATTTAGTTCCTCATGCTAGTTCTCTCTTGTACCACCATTATCTACAATCACACCTTGTTTTCCACTTAGGCTTTGCCTAGTGTGATTCCCTTTGAAGCTAGCTCCACTCTTGACCCTTGACCTCCCTCCTACAAAGGGGGTGCTTTGTGGACATTATGTCCCTATCCCTGTTGGACATTTGTCCTCTTGACTCAGGCATCTCTTGCCCCTTTGTCCTTCATCCTTGACAGTCTCTACCCACTGTAGAGTGGTAGTTATTCCCTTGAATGTGTCTTGTTGCCGCACCTAAGGCAACTCATCCTCTTTGACCACTCGAACATTTGGCCACCTCCTTAGCCCTGAACTCTAGACTCTAGTGGTTGCAGGTGATCATCAAGAGCTACACCTGG
>JBBPJV010001259.1:0-10246 GCA_038088915.1 Sutorius aff. eximius
AGCGGCTCAACAAACCACATATGTACAGAACGCACTGCATTTGTCACATTCACCCCAACCTCCGACTCAATCAAGGGCATTGTCAAAAATGGCCTGCAACTCCAGGTACTTGGAATCAGCACTGTCCTCATAACTGTATCAGTCAAAGGCAAGCATGACCACACAATCAAACTAGTCAATGTCAGCTACTGCCCCAATGCCCAAGACAACCTCATGTCTGAAAGCCAGATGGACCGAAAAGGATGGAGATCACAAAACGGAACAGCCGTGTTACAACCAAGCCCCTGAGGGATTGGGCGGAAGGTTCAGAGCTGTTGCTCAACCCAGTGGGAAGGAGCACAGTACTCCGAGAGGTCGGAGATCCTAGAAAGGACTACCAGGAGGAGGGACGAGGAGAGCCTGATAGACGAACAGGCTGGAAGGCAAAGGAATCCAGAAGGGTTCAAGGGGTAATCAGGAGGCTGGGAGAGAAGGCCGGAGGACAAGGGAACTGCAGGAGGAATAATACTGCAGGGGACAAGGACGAAGGCCAACATCAAGTTGGGACAAGGTGGACATCGAGGAGTCGATGTACAATGAGGACTGTCAGTCTCAGACTGATGGAGGGCTTAATGATAGTAGAGGGCCTCAAGAAGAAAGCCTGAGAATCAAGGAAAGACGGTGAGGGGAGATCAGAAGGATGGTGATGGTCGCAGTGCCAGACTGAGGGTCGACGAGATGCACACTGTGCAGTGAAGGGAGAAAAGCTAGTATTGGGATAACGGAGGTATAGACATGAGGGATAGACGGAGACGGGACTAGGCAAGTATGGGAGTACTATGTCCTAAGTACCGGGTAGGAACTAGCATAAGGAATACTACAAGGAAGGCGCGAGTCTTTATAGTAAGGCGAGCATGGGAAAGTAGTATCTGTAAGAGGAAGGAAAGAATAAAAGAGATACTAAGGTATATCCTGTCGGAGAGCCGAAAGGAGAGGCGGAGAGATCTATGCTAAGAATACAACGGACAGCCGTGGGTCCGAGGGCGAGAGATCTATAGTAGGAATACAACGGAGAGCCGTGGGTCCAGGGTAGACAGAAGGAAAGGAATAGGCCATATTAGGATATCTGGCGGTAAAGGGAAGAGGAACACTGGGATTCCGTAAAGGGGACTCGTGTAGGACATGAGGAGAAAGGCAATCCAAGATGATGAACCATGAGGTGAGTCATCGGAAGCAGTAGTCCATGATCCATGCTGGTGGTGTGGGAATGGCTATGAAAAGGATAATAGTCACGTGAGTGAAAGAATCACGTGATGGGTGAAATGTAGTCCATGAGGTTCGGACACCAAAGTGTAGGAATGGCTACAGGGTCTGCCATATAGCGAGCATGGGAATGCGGGCTAGATAGTGAGATGAAGGAGAAGTCAAAGGGGTCTACAGGATAGCGAGCATTAGGAATGTGAGCTAGACTGTGAGACGAGGGAAATAAAGGGGAAACAAATCGTAACACAAAGGACACACCATCTGCGAGTAGTTCTTGATGAATCGCCTATAAAAATTCACTAATCCGAGGAAGCTTCGTACTCCCTTCAGGGTTGTAGGCTGTGGCCATTCCAAGATGGCTTTCACCTTATCATCGTCCATTCAGATTCCATCCTTGGACACTGTCATCCCTAGGAATTCTACCTCCATCTTGGAGAAGAAACACTTCTCGGGTTTGACATAGAGATCATTTTCTCGAAGATGTCTCAAAACTTCTAGCACTATCCTGTCATGCTCTGCTTGGTCATCGGTGGCTGTGAAGATAAGGATATCGTCAATGTAGACCACCACTACATCATCCATGTCTGCGAATATTTCATTGACCATACTCTGGAAGGTCGCCGGGAAATTGCATAACCCGAAATACATTACTAGGGGTTCAAACGCTCCTTTGAAGCATGAGAAGGCGGCTTTCCACTCATCTCCTTCGTGGATTCTAACGTTGTTATAGTCCCATCGAAGATCCATCTTCGTAAATAACTTGGCCTTCTTCAGCTTGTCGACCAATTGCGATATGAGAGGCAAAGGATAATTATTCTTCACGGTGTGCTCGTTCAGATATCTGTAATCTTGAACCATGCGTTTCTTTCCATTCTTCTTTGGGATGAAGAACACCGCAGATGTCTGTTCCGATTTAGAGGGACGGATATACCCTTTTCATAACTGATCTTCTAAGAACATCGTGACCTCATCCTGCTCCTGTGCAGAGAGGGGGATTAACCGAGCCTTCTTGGGTTTGAATGACTCTTTCATGTCAATGCAATGATCCCAAGGCTTTCTTTTCGGCATCCGTTCCGATTCCTTCTTTGAGAAGATGTCTAAATATTCATGGTATTGTGAGGGTACCAGATCCCTTTCTGTCTTCGTGTCGACCCTTTGCTTTTCCTCTAGGGATAGGTTCTGACGCTTTTGTTCTTCTATGGAAGCTTCCATTTTCCTTATGGTGTCATACACCTGATATTGGACAGCTTCTTCTTCTTTTTCTATCATCCGAAGAAATACAGACTTCCCATGGAGAGCGTGACAGTGTCTTGGACACTTTGTCATCTTTACTTCTCCCGTGGTCCAATTAATCTCCGTGTTGTGGCGCCGTAGCCATGAATATCCTAAGATCAAGACATTCTTGCCAAGATCCGTTACCTCGGCTAACACCTTCTCTCGGTGGCCTTGGTATTCTACTACTATCTCTGCAGCATGCGTGATGTTCCCAGCAGAGTTCTTTGTTCCATCCATGTTGAACATGTGTATGGGACTAGGTAACTTCTTGAGCAGCAAATGATTCTTCTTCGCCCACTCTTTGTCAATGAATATGGCATTGGCTCCGCTATCCAGTAGGGCCTCTGCCTTCGAGAATAGTTTAACATGTCCTGGGGATACTCGAACTTTCATCAGTATCTCTCG
The DNA here is from genome assembly GCA_038088915.1 of Sutorius aff. eximius. Lineage (NCBI taxonomy): Eukaryota > Fungi > Basidiomycota > Agaricomycetes > Boletales > Boletaceae > Sutorius > Sutorius aff. eximius. The sequence continues at coordinate 2,923 of JBBPJV010001259.1, forward strand.
CAGGGGTTGTATGCTTCATACGAATACTTTATTGGGGATGTGATCGGAGGACTTCTTGTCAGATTTCTTTTTCTTTTTCTTAGAGGAATTAAGCCCAGGTTTAACATCCCTGGCAAGCTTCCTCTCGGAAGACCCCTCTGACGTGTGATTAAATATTTCGACATACTCATCGTCCTATTCAGAGAGATCTTCAATAGATAAACCCACAAACCTGTTTTTGGATTTTCTATTATCTCTATCTGCCCCTTGGACACCCTGTTGGTCCTCAAGGCTTAATTGTTTCCCGACTCCGAGTCGGAGTCATCGACATGGATATTCATAATTAACCTGCACGAAGCCTGGTTCTTCATCATGCCCCTGATGGCACTCTGCCAATCGGAGGACTTTTTAGTTTGCCAAGCCTTACCCTTGTCCTTTGAGGGCGCTTGGACTTTTTGGACATACTCCTCGTTGGATCCTTCTTCGTCCGACAGGACTTCTTCAAAACACGTGTTCTTATGGATGCACGACCCCGTTGGATTCTTGGCTTTCTTGCAGCCCTTCTTGTGACGTCCCCCAAGCCATTTACATTCTGGGCAGGGGTGCTTCGGCTTTTTGCATTGGGCAGCCATATGCCCAGTCTCATTGCAGTTGAAACATCTTGGTCCACTGCTTGTGGCCGAGACGTCCATGGCATCAGGGTCCCATGACTTCGACTGGGACCTTCCTCTTTGGAAATTATTTTGGCGTGTGCTCATACGCCCTCGGATGAATTCCATTGTCTCCTGAGCACATCCTACCTTGCGAATTTCCTGCAGGTAGGAGGAGACGTCTTCCTTGCGATTGCCATTCTCGACAATCTGGTTAATGATGGAGCACTTTACATTCTGCTCCAATATGGCGATAGCGTGACTTTCCGCTATGCCACTGACATCGTATGTGGCCTGGAATCACACAATAAAATCGTTGACTCTCTCAGCCTGTCCTTGGACCATGGCGGCCAGCTTCTTGCAGCCCCAGTCCTGTTGATTGGTAGGTCAGAATAATCCTTCGACCTCCTGGACCAGTGTAGTCCATTTATAGTTTTGACCCTTCGCTAGTCGGGTCTGTGCAAAGGGACCGGCTTTTGGCCCTTTGAGTCGTGAAAGTACAGCCACCACTGCGTCATATGAGTGTGGCGTGATAGAGGGGGCGTTTACATCTAGCCAAGCTCATATCTTGGCCCACCACTCCTCAAATTTCCTGATGGACCCATCGTAAGTCCCAGGGTCTTCGAACACCTCGACTTTCCTCCCTGATGCTACTCATGAGGAGCTGCCACTTGCTGCTGGTTGTTTTCCCAGGGTGGCCAGCTCTCTCTGCGCTTCATTCAATAGGAAGGCAGATTCATTGTACTCTTCTTGTAATGCTATGTGTCTTCCTTCCAAGAGATTGTATGCCTTTTGCAAGGATACGAACTCGTCATAGATGGCCTGCATTCATTCGTTAAGATCCTTGGTAGGGTCGGACAAAACTGCTCCGAGGTTTTGAGACATGATGAAGAAAAATGTATATGGGGGGGTGTGTTCTATTGGTACCTCTTTGGCTTGTTTAAGTAGATACGGCTGCAAAGGGTAATTCGAGGCGGATGTAGGGGATCAAAAATATCGTCCTCTCTTCTGATGGACGGGATTCCTCCTACGCTTCTTCTCCTTCTCGGCGGTGGCCTGGCTTCAGCCTCTTCGTCATCAGTACCAAGACCTTCTGTCTCTCTCTCATGTTTCACCGATTCTAAATGGAGTGGTACTACTGAAATGAGACCGTACTACCAAGACTAAGTACATGATGAGGTGGAACGACAAGACCGACTATGACGTTCGGTAACGGTTTATGACGAAGAGGAAAATAAGAGAACACATGGAATGGTTACCACGGGCAAGGGAATAGGAGAGTGGCACTAGATATCCCACCTTAGGCCTGAGGTACGATCCCAGATAATGCCCAAGTGAGCTAGACTGGGGAACAGTCGTAGCTACACCCAGGTATATATACATATGCCAAGAGCATGACTAATGTACATGACTAATAAATAGTAGGAATGGTACGATAGATAACAAAAGGTACGGCCAATAGCAGAATAGACTCTTATCTATGATGTCATGGGTCTAGACCAGTCACATGATCTGACGTCATAGGAGTCTAGGTCTGGTCACGTGATCGTGAGAAGAGAAAGATAGGGGAAAAGTCACGTGACTTGTAGTGATAAAATATAAGGGAGAAAAGTGTAGACTACGAGTGTACGAGTAGTGTAGTTAGGTTAATGGAAACGGGTTCGTAACAACTATGATATCTTCCTCTTCTTGCTTCACTATGTTATCCTCTTCAGTACTCGTAGTACTTGTGGGTGAACCATGTGGTGGGGCGGGTGATGGAGAGCGGGCGACTGGCACGTGCTGCTGACACACTGATCTTATCCACTGTTTGTACTCCTGGTTGAACCTCTCCTCTTCTAACTCCCTTTCCCTGTTGTGGTCTGTTATAACCGAAGCCTGCGAGACAGCTCAGTTGGGATCGAAGTAGGCATCTGGGTCTGCTAATCTGACCGCGAGCGCCGCTACTCTGGCTTGATCTTTGAGGTCCTGGAAATCTGCAGGCCCAAATGATCCTTCTAAGTGCCTTAAAAAGGCCATACATGGTGATGGTGGGTAGAGGAGATCTGGTAATGGTGAGCTCCTCGCTCATTCTCCTCACGGACTCTCTGGTGGGGCTACCAACCCAGGAGCTCATCTGGCATCTGATTCATCAGTGGCGGCATGAGAAACGTAAAGACGAGGGCGGGATTGCACTAGCTGTGCCTCAGCCTTGTGGTCCCTTCTAACTTTCAATGACGACACACTTGCAAGGCTTCTTCGATGCTAAGATACGTCAGGCAAGGTGGTGCATAAGAGTTTAGATCAAGTGAAACAACCTCAAAGGCTTCATATGTACGATGCACCAGGTTGCCACTTCAATCAGGGAGGGATGAGGATATTCGTATCACTCAGAGAGAGGTCTGATGAGGGAAAACTCCAAGTGATCTAAACTGAGGATCACTGGCTGGGAACTTCGCCCTTATATACTACTACTGACTATTTGTACATGTGTACCGAGTATCTAGATCAGCAGATAAATATGGGTAGATGAGACATAGCCATCAAGGCTGTGAGACAGAGATGAATGCGCAGCACTGGGCTGTGCATCAAATGGAAGAGAAGCGCATAGCCTCATGGCTGTGTGCGCGGTGATTAAATAGGTGAGGTAACATAGCCATACACAGCACGGAAATTAAAGGAAAGGCTGTGCAGACACAGGGTCTGAGATCCTGGGCAGATCCTGGGATAAACCAGAGATCGGATCTGGAGATCAAATATAACTATAAAGAGAAGAAAGGGAAATAAAATAGAGAGACCAAGATAAGATAAGATAACTAGTGAGACTCGCTCACGACTAAGTCCATTGGTTGCCTGTAGTACAGGACTTTGGTAGTGGCACTAGGCCGATCTGTAGTGTTAGGCTAATTGCGAAAATTATAACCTGTTACACTAACAGACAACACTGGGAACAGTTTTACCTCATAACCCTAAATTGGAGGCCGTGCTTTTTCTCATGGAAAGGCTAAACCATCTTCTTTTTCCAGGGGAAGGATAACCCCAAAATGAACTGTGCACTTTTTCTGTAGAAGGCTAACTACCTGAAAACACCAATGCACTTTTTAATGCGTGGGAAGGCTAACCCAAGTTCATCAACCATAGGGTGATCAACCCCAAAGGGATACAGTTTCAACTCCTAAACCCAATTGGAGAGCAGCACAGTTTAACGTCATGAGCAGTATGGACATGATGGCCATTGACTCGGCCAGAAGGGACACAGTTTAATCTCATATGCCCAAATGGAGATAGGCCAGGACTAGTTTAACCTCATAACTGGCGTGGGAGGCATGATAACCTAATCATACCTTGATAACTAATCTATCATACAAAAAGGAAGGAATACAATCCCCCTCCTGTGGCCTATCTTTCAAAGCCACTCTCAGGTTCATGTTGGAGAATAGATGTAGATGGTGAAACTACAAATCGGGTGCAGTAAGGGTAGGGGTGAGAAAGTCCAATACTCTAAAAGCCCTTGCACTCATCAGCGAGGAACTACCTCCTGCAATCGTTCAGGTACTTTGTAATGAATATCATAAAGTGTCCAACTTTGTGTAATGTCCTATAACTATAGTAGTTGTCCGTAAAATGTTTGTTACTTTTCAAATGTGGTATACAACCTGCTGACAACTACTAGGTATAGATACCAACTGTCCGAAATAACTATGGACCATGAGCTGCGTTATGCGAACGACTTATGCCCTGATAACTATGCTATTCGTAAGACATAATGTGGCTGTTCCAACTACTTCTGTACTAGGCCGAAGAAGGTCCTATCAATCAACATGTGCCAGATGCCTGTTTAGGACTTATAACTCGAAACAATGTGCGACAGTAAATAACGAAACAATAGGTGGCTGATCAGGCACACCCTCGGCAAATGCTGGCACTGAAAGTAACTATTGCCCAACCTTCCAGGCAGGTAAGATCTTGTGGGGCTGGCAGCGAAGTGTTCTATCCCCAATCCCCCTCCTAGGTAAAAACTCCAACTATGGCCACGTTGGCCCTTGACTATGGTCTCAATGACCCGGAACTATGGACATGATGTCCCCAGTGAGTAAACCTAACTATAGAGGCAGGATATGGGCAATCCCCCTCCTAAAGTCCACTATAGTAAAACTACTAGCTATCATAGATGATGATGGGAACATGCTGATACCCATGTCCTGTGTTCTCTAAATAGTCTCAGCCTGGCTAACCCGGTATGACCTTCGCTAATGGGCACAACCCCATTGCAGCACTAAAGTCTGCAAGTGCAGGAAAACGAATGTGGTACTGGTGGTACTAGCATATGCTATGAGTTTAACATCCTCAATGGACATACCAATTAAGCCACTCCCCTAAAGGTGTCAGGGATCTGAGAAATAAAGTCCATGAAAGCTCGGGAGGGCCCACTTTATGCCTGTGGGGCAGCATCCAGTCAAAGGAGACAAATGAGCAGAGCGTGCGATCGGTAATAGTCAGTCTTGTCAAAGTGTAATGAGCCCAAGGAGGAACTCATTAAGGGCAAGGCGAACCTCTAACCCTAAACCCAAGTGCACAGCATTGGAGGGCCACCTGATGATGCGCTAATGACAATCGATAAAGAGTAGAACCAGCTATGACGCCCAGTGATGGTGTATGATGAAAGGATAAGGAATGAACAGTCAAGTATGAGCCATCACACTGGAGGGGAAGCATAGAGCAGCTGATGGCCACTCCCCCTTAGACCCAGGCTATGCACAGGTTGACAAGACTAGAGGAAATCCAGTCCGTCTCACCATGCCCTTTATATATGCAAAGGGCCAGTGCACAGACCATGCTGTGCCATACCCCTTATAGTAATAGTACATGAGAGAGCATGGTGATGTAGAGGACTAGACTATGATATAATGGTCTAGACCCTATGACATCATAAGTATGATAAGAGTCCATAAGTACGTAATGGTCACATGACTAGGTCACATGCCAGGGATGGGAAGGTCAATCATGTGACAGGATTGGGTGCAGACTGATCACATGAGCTATAGTACAGGAAATACTAAGTCCAAAGTGTAGCAAATGTAAGTACTAGCTAGGCTAACTCTAGACTAGGATAAATGTAGGTTAAAGAGGACAGTATCATAACAGTTGCAGGGTTTTTGAGGTTCCAGACAGTCCTGAGATTGATGACTGAATTTGTTGCAATTGAAACAGTTTCTGTTGAAGGGCTGTTTTAATTGCTGAGTGAAACAAGAACTACTAAAGGTTGAGGGGAACAATGACAAGGTGGAACAAGAACTAGCTGTGACACCTAGCAACGTTTATAGAAGAAAAGGAATATACGTGGAATGGTTACCACAGGCGAAGGTAAACGGAGAAGGGAGACACTAGATATCCTGCTCAGGCCTGAGGTAGATCCCAGGTAATGCCCAAGTGAGCTAGACTGGGGAACAGTCATAGCTACACCCAGGTATATATACATGTGCCAAGACTTATTACTAATACATGACTAATATATCATGGGACATGGTATGATAGATAAGAAAAGGTACAGCCAATAGCAGAATAGACTCTTATCTATGATGTCATGGTCTAGACCAGTCACATGATCTGATGTCATAGAAGTCTAGGTCTGGTCACATGATTGTGAGAAGGAAAAGACAGGGGGAAGTCACGTGACCTATTGGTGACAAAATATAGAGATGAAAAAGTGTAGACTACAAGTGGTAAGTAGTGTAGATAGGTTAAGGAGAACGAGTTCGTAACACTATCCCCTTCTTACATCTCGACTTCCAGGCAAGAGAAACAGTCAGGAGTAGCAGTGAAATTTTCATATGGCTTAAATAGGGAGGAAAACTTGGCGAAGGTGACGCCTCGAACACGACGCGGGGCAGAGGAGTGAGAAGCTTTGAAGTCGCGAATAGCATCCTGTGCATTTGCCAAGTGATCTTCAGGCTCCCAAGTATGATCGGTTACATTCCAGCCCTTCCAATGAACAAGATATTCCAGCTTGCCACATTTGAGACAAGAGTCCACAATGGAATCAACCTCATACTCCATGAGACGGTCCTCGGTGACCACAATAGGGTCTGGACGAATCACAGATTGCCCATTGAGCAGTTCTCTATAGAGTTTCACATGAGATGTGTTGATCACATTGTGAATCTTCATGGAAGCTGGTAAATGCAGTTCAACTGCATTGGGAAGGATGCGAGTGATGGGATATGGACCAAGCCATTTGGGGGAGAGCTTCTGAGAGGCATAAGGAAGTGTAAGGTTGGATGAAGATAGCCAGACTTGCTGGCCCACTTGGTAATCAGGATTTGCCGATCTAGATGAATTGACCAATAACTCCATGTGCATGCATGTTTCTTCGAGGGTGGAGTGAATTTCCTCGTGAGAATGAGCTAAGTCATGACCAAACTGATGGGAAGTTGCCGGGTTTTCGAAACCCATCCAAGGGGCATAGTTGTGGGTAATGGCAAAGGAAATGGTGCTGGTAGCCAAAGTGAGAGTGTTATTATGCTGGAACTGAGCCAGCTTGAGCCATTCGGCCCACTCAGATTGTTTTTTGGTGACGTAGAGATGGAGGTATTGTTCTAGGTTGCAGTTTACTCGTTCTGTTTGCCCATCTGTTTGTGGGTGAAAAGCCATTGAAAGTTTCTGCTTGATCCTGAGCAGTTTGCAAAGCTTGCGAGTGAACTCTGAAACAAATTGGG
>JBBPJV010001260.1:0-10243 GCA_038088915.1 Sutorius aff. eximius
AGACTATGACGTAATGGTCTAGACCCTATGACATCATAGATACGTAATAGTCCGTAAGCTACTAATGATACGTATGGTCACATGACTAGGTCACGTGCCAGGGACGGGAATGGTAGTCACGTGATGCAGTCACGTGCTATGGTACAGGAAATAAGATGAAGTCCAATGTACGAGTGTAGACTAAATAGTGTAGCGAAAGTGTTAACTAGCTAGGCTAACCCTAGACTAGGATAAAGTTAGGTTAACGGGGACGGTATCGTAACACTGACCCTGGGAAATGGGATGGCAAACGAGCCACGTTCAGAAAGTGGTGGTTGTTTATGGAGTTGTGGATCTCAACCCAGAAATGGCATCCCTTACAAGACGACAAGGAAAAAGTGGCAGCCATCTGGATGAGAATGGAAGGTGAAGCAGCAGCCTTTGCACACTTACGTATTCAAAAATCATTAGAAAAGGACAAGTGGCCAATGTGGGAAGAATTGAAGAAAGATCTCGAAAAGTACTTCAAGATAGCCAATTATAAGGAGATGGAGTACTCAAAGCTGGAAATGATGAAACAGGGAAACCGCCGAACAGCGGAATTCCTGAATGAGTTCCAGTTTTTAAAGGAAGACATCGAAATAGATGACAAGACAGCAGTTCGCCTTCTCCGTAAGGCAATCGATTACAAAATATATGCCACCGTACTCCAAGCAGAGGGAGACTTGGAATTTGACAAAACAATCAATAGTTATGCTGAGATGGGAGAGCGCTTCAAGTGCATCAAATACGAAAGGGGAATGCAGTTCCCACAATTCCAACAACCTTATGGGTCTCAACCCTGGTACACAGCCACCGGAACACAACCAGGCTGAGGTACCCCAATGGAAATAGGGGCTCAACAAGCACAGCAAGGTAAATGGCCGTTCAACAGCAATTGCTTCAACTGCAACAAATTTGACCATCAATCCCAGGACTGTCCTGAACTGCAAAAACCTTGTAACCCCCATCTGGCATGAATTCATCAATTCCAAGATCCTCACTACTTGCAATTCGACCCCCCCCAACGTCCTCAATACTCTCAACGACCCCTTCCCATGCCTCCACAATCACAAGTGTTAGTCATGTCCTTTCAAACCGCTCAGCCCAGTCAAGGCCACTTGCAGTCCCATCACACCTCATGGGATAATGCTGAAGTTGAGGCATACTGGCGAGCTTGGCTCACACAAGAATCCAAGGCAGAGGCCGAAAAGAAGGTCTCTTTACATTAAATAAGTCTGGTAATTTTCGAGGTACTACTGGACTGGACAAGTCTTCTTTCTCTAACCGTTTTTCTTCCTTACCCATTTACAAGTCTAAGAACAATGATTTGTGTGACTCAAACATTAGTAGTTCTTCCCCTGTAATATTTAATTCACATAGTTTTGTATCTGAGGGAGCGTCCAGCAATGGTGTGGCTGCCAGAAATAATGCAGTGCTTAATTCTCCCCCAAAACAAAAGAAAAAATTATGTTCTGTAGTTAGTGACGATACAGACATTTTTCACATCTACAATATTTATAAAACCCTCGAACCAACCATCTTCACACAGTCACAAGGACCTGTCGAGTTCTCACTCGACACCAAGGTATATGGGTTCACCACCCATGAAGGAAAGCGGCATTGGACTGAAATAGGCAATACCCCGGCCTTACTCGACTCAGGGGCAACTCACATGTTCATCGACTCTGCATACATCGATGATCACAATCTTGAACGAATCTCACTCGGCCGAGAATTTCGTGTCCTCAATGCCAATGGCTCTGACCAAGCCATTGGCCATATCTGTGAAAAGGTGGCTCTCACCATCATAGTCAAGGATGAGAATGGAAATCCCCATATGGAAGCTATCAACGTCTTCGTATCATATCTGGATAACCAAGATCTGATTATCAGCTATGACTGGCTTGCACGCCACAATCCTGATGTCAACTGGGTTGACAAGCAAATTTCATTCTCATGTTGCACGGATTGATGCCATGCTCACCCAATATTAAACCTTCAATCAATTCCAGTTGAAGAAGAAGAAAAACTAAAAATGGAAGTACCTCAAGAATACTGGGACTATCTTGACGTATTTTCTGAGCAAGAATCTCACCGCATGCCCACAAGAAAACCGTGGGATCATGCCATCGAACTAGAACCTGGATTTGTCAAGAAGAAGGGTCATATTATTCAACTCTCTGACACCGAGCTAGAAGAAGTTCAGATATTTATTGAAAAAGAACTCAAGAAGGGTTATATCCGACCCTCCAAATCAGATCAAACATCACCTGTGTTTTTCATACCCAAGAAGGATGGTAAAAAACGAATGGTGATGGACTACCGATATTTAAACAAACATACCAAAAAAAATAACTATCTGTTGCCACTGATACCATCATTGATTGACAGGCTCAAAGGCGCTGATATGTTCACAACCCTAGACTTGCGCTGGGGCTACAACAATGTTCGCATTAAAGAGGGTGATGAATGGAAAGGGGCATTCACCACTCCTATTGGAGCCCACGAACCCCTGGTAATGTATTTTGGAATGTGTAACTCACCCGGCACATTTCAGAACATGGTTAACGATATCTTTTTGGATATGTATGCGGTAGTAGTTATTTATATAGACGACCTCATGATATTTACATCAAAAAAAACACAAGAGGAACATGCCCAGGTGGTTCACAAAGTCTTACAAAGATTATGCAATAATGATCTTTATTTAAAGCCGTTGAAATGTTTTTTCCATAAAGACAAAGTAGATTATTTAGGCATGGTCATATCTAAGGAGGGGGTGGAAATGCAGAAGCCGAAGGTCCAAGCAATCACCAATTGGCCCACCCCATGTAATTTAAAACAACTCCAATCGTTCCTCAGAATGGCGAACTACTATTGTCGTTTCATTCAAGGTTTCGCTGATGCAGCTAGACCGCTAAATAATTTAACGCGTAAAGATACACCTTATATATGGTCCAAAGAATGTGAAGTGGCATTCAAAAAGCTAAAAGAAATCGTCACCTCATCACTGCTGCTCACCTACCTGGACTCCTCTCATCCTGTTTGCATTGAATGCGATGCTTCCAACATCACCACGGGAGCGGTGCTATCATATCAACTTCCTGACGGAAACTGGCACCCTGCTGGTTTCATTTCACATTCCTTTGATGCTGCCAAATGCAACTACCCCATCTATGATAAGGAGTTGCTCACTATTATTCATGCCCTTAAAGAATGGCACCACCATCTTGTTGACCGAGATCATTTTGAGATCTGGACTGATCATCGAATGTTATGATACCGTTCCCTTTAATCTAACATTTATCCTAGTCTAGGGTTAGCCTAGCTAGTACTACACTTTTGCTTTACTTTGGACTACATTGTACATTGGACTTAGCCATATTTCCTGTACTATAGCTCACGTGATCGGTCTGCACCCGATCCTGTCATGTGATTGACCTTCCCATCCCTGGCACGTGACCTAGTCATGTGACCATACATACTTACAGACTATTACCTTACTTATGATGTCATAGGGTCTAGACCACTATGTCATAGTCTAGCCCCTTACGTCACCTCTCTCATTACTTAGACATGTCCTTATTTAGTTATCAGGGGTACAGCACAGCATGGTCTGTGTGCTGGCCTCTCTGCATATATAAAGAGCATGGTGAGACGGACTGGATTCCCTCCAGTCTTGTCAACCTGTGCATTACCTGGGCTTAAGGGGGAGCAGCCTTAGCTGCTATCATGCTTCCCTTCCAGTGCTAAGGCTCATACATGACTAATCCATTCCTTTGTTATTATCGTACACTGTTGGGTTCTCTCTCTATAGATCGTGATTAGCACGTCATCAGGTGGCCCTCCAATGCCGTGCACTTGGGGTTAGGGTTAGAGGTTCGCCTCGCCCTTAATGAGTTCCTCCTTGGGCTTGTTACATCGAAACCTCGAGTTCTGGAAGAAACCCCAGGATCTATCCCCCTGTCAAGCGTGCTGGCATGCATTCCTAATGGAGTACAATTATACAATATTGTACAAACCAGGCTCCATCAATGGTCGTGCAGATGCATTGTCCCACTGTCCCGACCATGGTGAAGCAGTGGAAGACATAAATAAAAACATCACAATACTTCCCCCTGCTGTCTTTGCTACAAAGCAGGCTACTATATCCCCCGAGATCTTTGATGAGATCATCGAACATTCCTATGAACTTGACGAAGATCATTACGGGTATGATCTCAATTCGTCCCTTGGTTGCTATAAAAACAGTCGCAACCAAGTTTTCGTCCCCAAGGATCTGAGATCCAAGGTCATTAAACTTTATCACGAATCTCCGATCGCAGGACATCCAGGAAGATCTCGTATGCTCACTTCTATCCAATGACATTACAATTGGCAAAACATCACCAAGGATGTCAACACTTTCATTGATCATTGTCATGGCTGTGCCACATCGAAAGCATCCAACAAACAGCCTGCAGGCAAGCTTATTCCTTTACCAGCCCCCAAGCACCCCTGGCAGGATATCTCGGTGGACTTCATTATGGACTTACCAGATTCGAACGGACACAATGCCATTATGGTAGTTGTAGATAGATTTTCCAAAGAAGTTGTATTTATTCCCTGTACTAAAACATTCTCATCGTTAGATACAGCTCAACTATTTAGAGATAACATGTGGTGCACACACAGACTACTGAACACTGTAGTTTCTGACCGGGGACCCCAATTCATTTCAGAGTTCACTTGTGAGCTTTGCAAACTGCTCAGGATCAAGCAGAAACTTTCAACAGCTTTTCACCCACAAACAGATGGGCAAACAGAATGAGTAAATCATGACCTAGAACAATATCTCCGTCTTTACGTCGCCAAGAAACAATCCGAGTGGGCTGAATGGCTCAAACTGGCGCAACTCCAGCATAATAATACCCTCACTTCGGCTACTGGCACCATTCCTTTTGCCATTACCCATAACTACGCCCCTCGGATGGGTTTTGAGAATCCAGTGACCTCTCATCAATTTGGTCGCGATCTTGCTCGTTCGCACGAAGAAGTTCACTCAGCTCTGGAAGCTACCCAAACACAAATGGAATTCACTGCCAATTCGTCACAATCGGTAAATCCCAACTACCAAGTTGGCCAGCAAGTCTGGCTTTCCTCTTCCAACCTCACACTTCCTTACACCTCTTGGAAGCTCTTCCCTAAATGGCTCGGTCCATATCCCATTATCTGTGTCCTTCCCAATGCAGTTGAACTGCGTTTACCAGCTTCCATGAAGATTCACAATGTGGTTAACACATCTCATGTAAAACTTTATAGAGAACCGCTCGACGGACAATCTGTGATTCGACTGGACCCTATTGTGGTCACCAAGGACTGTCTCATAGAGTACAAGGTTGATTCCATTGTGGATTCTCATCTCAAACGTGGCAAGCTGGAATACCTTGTCCATTGGAAGGGCTGGGATGTGACCAATCGTATGTGGGAACCTGAGGACAACTTGGCAAATGCACAGGACACTATCCAGGATTTCAAGGCTTCTCATTCCTCCACCCCTCGACGTGTTTGTGGTGTCACTCTTGCTGAATTCTCTTCGTTATTTAAGCCATATGAAAACTTTACTGCTACTCCTAACTGTTTCTCTCGCCTGGAAGTTGAGACATAAGGAGGGGGTAGTGTTACGAACTCGTTTTCCTTAAACTAACTACACTACTCGTACACTCGTAGTCTACTCTTTTTCCTCTCTTTATTTTGTCACAACAGGTCACATGACTTCCTCCTATCTTTCTTTTCTCACGATCACGTGACTAGACCTAGACTCCTATGACATCAGATCATGTGACTGGTCTAGACCATGACATCATAGATAAGAGTCTATTCCGCTATTGGCTGTACCTTTTGTTATCTATCATACCACTTCTCACAATATATTAGTCATGTATGAGTAATAGTCTTGGCAAGTGTATATATACCCTGGGTGTAGCTACAACTGTCCCCCAGTCTAGCTCACTTGGGCATTACCTGGGATCTACCTCAGGCCTGAGCGGGATATCTAGTGCTCCCTTCTCCTTATTACCTTCGCCTGTGATAACCAATCCACGTGTATCTCTATTCTTCTATAAATATTGCTAGGCATCAGAACTAGTTCTTGTTCCACCTCGATGTTCCACTCAGTCTTAGTTTAGATCTCATTTCAAGTTCCTTGGCGAAGTTGGTGGTGAATTGAGGGCTGCAGTTGGAAATTATTTTGTTGTAAAGACCAAACCGGAAGAAGACTTTGTGTTATGATACCATCCTCTTTAACCTACATTTATCCTAGTCTAGGGTTAGTCTAGCTAGTACGCTACATTCGCTTCGCTTTGGACTCATCATATTTCCTGTACCAATAGCTCATGTGATCGGTCTGCACCCAATCCTGTCACGTGATTGACCTTCCCGTCCCTGGCATGTGACCTAGTCATGTGACCATTATGTACTCATGGACTATTACCTTACTTATGATGTCATAGGGTCTAGACCACTATGTCATAGTCTAGCCCCTTACATCACCACCTTCTCTTATGTACTTGTACCCTTATTTAGTATCAGGGTACTGACACAGCATGGTCTGTGCACATGCCCTCTTGCATATATATAGGGCATGGTGAAATGGATTGGGTTTCCCCCCAGTCTTGTCAACCTGTGCATTACCTGGGCTTAAGGGGGAGTGGCCATCACTGCTCTATACTTCCCCTCCAGTGTGATGGCTCATACTTGACTATTCCATTCCTTCATTATCCTCATACACCATTGCTGGACATCATACCCAGCCTACTTTCTATTAGATCATCGTTAGCATGTCATTGGGTGGCCCTCCAATGCTGTGTGCTTGGGGTTAGGGTTAGAGGTTCACCTCGCCCTTAATGAGTTCCTCCTTGGGCTCGTTACACTTTGAGGAAGAAGAGGATTGCAATCCCTTCTGTGGTGACAGTTTTTACAGTGGGACAAAGAATTACTCCCTTAGTAAGGCCATGGTCAACCATGACCAAGAGAGAGTCGAACCCCCCTGAGGGTGGAAGGTTGGTGATCAGGTTGCAGGAGATCTGCTGGAACAGGCATGTGGCAGTGCTGGGGATCAGGATCAGGGGGGGAGGTAGGATGGGTGTTCATTTTATTTTGTTGGCACTGGGTGCAGCCTGACATGTACACCCGAATGTAGGATGTGAGGCCTGGCCACCAGTGCTCACTTGAGATGAGAAGGCAGGTCTTGAGGACTCCAGGATGGCTGGCAGATTTGTGATCATGGTGGGCAGCTACCACTGCCTGGCGAAGGTCAGGGGGAACATGGGTGTGCCCTTGGAAATAGAGCATACCCCTGTCAAAGGAGAAGTCAGCCATGTGTGAGTGGAGGAACTTGGGTGCAGAGTGGTCATTGAGGAAGGTGAGGACGAAAGGGTCAGCAGTGGAAGACTGGGCAATGGCCTCATGAGTTACAAAGTCTACTAGATTAACAAAGAGGTTGGGGGGAAGTAGGGTGGTTTCTTGGTTGTCGGAGTCTGGTGCAGAGTGGTCAGGGCAGTGGAAGAGGGCATCGGGGCCAGCAAGGAGCCAACCAGGGATGTGGATCATGCGGAGATCATAATCCACAAGGTCGAGCATCCACTGAGCCTGGTGGTGGTTGAGGTGCTGGGGTTGTTTGAAATAGAGGAGATTCTGGTGGTCAGTGAAAACTTGGACCGGGTGGAAGGCACTGTGGAGGTAATGTTTCCAGGCCTTGAGTACCCAGATGATGGCAAGGAGTTCCTGGTCGAAAATATTGTAGTTTCATTCAGTGGGTCTGAAGGATTGCGACAGGTAGGAACAGGGGTGCCACTCCCCATTGTCATTGGGTTGGAGGAGAATGCCTCCGGAGGCAGCAGTGGAGGCATCAGTGGAAATGGCAAAGGGTTTCATGGGGTCGGGTTGGATGAGGACTGGTTTTGATTGGAAACAGTCCTTAAGAGCCTGGAAGGCCTTCTGACAGGTGAAATCCCAGGCCCACCATGTGGTTTTCTTGGTGAGGTCGATTAGGGGATGGGTGACTTCAGAATAGTTGGGGATGAATTTTTGGTAGAAATTGGTGAATCCGAGGAAGGAGCGGATTTCTTTGACAGTGGTGGGAGCAGGTCAGTTGGCGATGCCATCAAGTTTAACAGGGTCCATGGTGACATGACCAGGCTTTAGGATGATGCCGAGGTAGTTGATCTTGGTGACATCAAAGGTACACTTCTTGGGTTTTAGGCAGAGGTTAAGTTCTTGCATCCGCTGGAGGACTTGCTGGGTGTGAGAATCATGGGTCTGTTGGTCAGGGGAGAAGATCAGCAGGTCATCCATATAGATTACCAGCCATCCTTCTGCAATTAGATCACTGAAGAAGTCATTCATAAACCTCTGGAAAGTCGTGGGAGGTTTGATTAGTCCAAAGAACATGACAGTTGGTTTGAACAGTCCTCGATGGGTGATGAAGGTGGCTTTCCATTCATCACCTTTTTTGATTCGTATGTTGTTGTATCCCCATCAGACATCGAACTTGGTGAACATGTGGGCATCGCATGCTTTATCTACAAGGTCAGAAATCAGAGGTAGGGGGTGCATGTCTCATATAGTGAATTTATTTAGATGTTGGTAGTCCTGGCATGGTTGGAGCTTACCATCCTTCTTCCCAACAAAGAAGAAGAAGGAGGCTTGTTTGGATTGGGAGGGGCAGATTTTGATTTAGGTGGTAATTTTTGACCATCATTTCACTTACACCTTTCATAGTGGAACTACACCTTGGGCTAATCCCACAAGCAACAACAGACTTAGTTGTGAGCAAGTCTCACTTCCTATCTTATCTTATCTCTCTATTCCCATGGACATCCTTGTATATGGCACTTACAAGGCTAGTGCAGCTGTTTACTCTTTTTAGTTACATTTTGATCGGAGATCTGATCTATGGATCTTCCCTGGATCTGCCCAAGATCTTCCCCATTGGTCACACACAGCCTTCTTCTAATTTCCATGCTGTGTTGTGCTTCTTTTAATCTCCACTGCTTCTGACATGCTTGATGCATGAGGTGTTTCATAGGGCAGTGCCATGCTTCCATTTCACACAGCCTAGATGGCAGTGTTTCATCTCTGCCCATCCTGAGGGTTTAGGGCTTACTATAGATGGACTCGTATCTTAGATCTAGCCATACGTGTACAAACATAGTTGGTAGTATATAAGGGCAAAGTCCCCCTCCAGAGAACCTCAGTCTAGTTCTCTTGGAGATTCCCCCACAGGACCTCCTCTAAGTCGAACTCAGTAGTTCTCCCTCTCCAGACTAGTGTCTAGGCAACCAGGTGCACTCATAACGCATCCTTTGGGTTGTTTCATTAGAACTAGACTCTACCAGCACCTCCTTGCCTGTGCTTGAAGCAAGTGCATTGTTCAAGTCCAAGCTTAGGCACAAGGCTGACGTGCAGCCAGTGCCTGCCTCTCACTGCTCTCTTCTTCCCTTCCCATTTCCTACAGCAAGTAGTCACCCTCAAGCAGTGCCTCAAGCCCTGTACTTAGTGCAGTATCTGGTAGCCCCGCAGTTGGAACAGTTCCCCCACTTTGAGAGAGTAGTAGACCAGTGTGAGAGAGCACCCCCACCACCACTGTTACAATTTGTTCCCTTTTTATTTCCTTCGTCTCACAGTCTAGCTCGCATTCCTAATGCTTGCTACCCTGTAGACCCTTTGACTTCTCCTTCGTCTTACTGTCTAGCCCACATTCCCATGCTCACTATTCGGCAGACCTTGTAGCCGTTCCCACACTTCGGTGTCTGAACCCCATGGACTACATTTCTCCCATCACGTGATTCTTTTACTCACGTGACTATTATCCTTTTCATAGCCATTCCCACGCCACCAGCGAGGATCATGGACTACTGCTCCTGATGACTCGCCTCACGGTTCGTCATCTTAGATTGTCCTTCTCCTCGTGTCCTACACGAGTCCCCTTTACGGAATCCCGGTGTTCCCCTTCCCTTTACCACCGGATATCCT
Source organism: Sutorius aff. eximius (assembly GCA_038088915.1). NCBI lineage: Eukaryota > Fungi > Basidiomycota > Agaricomycetes > Boletales > Boletaceae > Sutorius > Sutorius aff. eximius. The sequence continues at coordinate 10,036 of JBBPJV010001260.1, forward strand.
AATATGGCCTATTCCTTTCCTTCCATCTACCCTGGACCCACGGCTCTCCGTTGTATTCTTACGATAGATCTCTCGCCCTCGGACCCACGGCTATCCGTTGTATTCTTAGCATAGATCCCTCGCTTCTCCTCTCGGCTCTCCGACAGGATATACCTTAGTATCTCTTTTATTCTTTCATTCCTCTTACGGATACTACTTTCCCGCGCTC
>JBBPJV010001261.1:0-10238 GCA_038088915.1 Sutorius aff. eximius
CCGGCCAACCTTGGGAAGGTTGAGTTCATTCGACAGGATCAGGTCACGTAGCCCAGGCTGAATATCCCCTGCGTCCCAAGGCGTGACGCCTGTTTGCCTTGAGGAAGGAAGTGTGGACATATGTCATTGTTCGCATCCGAATCTGGTGTATAATCATCGCCCACCATGCATCATCCCAGCCATTGACGGGACGATCTTCCACGAGGCAAGTGAGCTTCTTAAAGGCGTCTGGCAGTATGGTGGACTTGGAGCATACTGTAGCCGTGTTTTGAGGGCGACAGACGGGCCCGGAACATACTGTAGCCATGTTTCAGCACGACAGAGGGGTCAATCACTCACTGGTTATAAGTCATTGGGGTGGAAACCGGTTACAATCGGGTCCCTGATTAGATGGGAATGCTAGGTCAACACGTAGACCACGGGTGCTTCCGTTCCGCACGAGCCAATAATACCAGTGAACGACCTGCTAATCGCGTGTAACCGGGGCGCATTACCGCGCATTGGGACCTCGTCCGGTTCTTGGCGTGGGGAGCTGTTCTTGCCTCGGTAACCTCAGGAACCGAACAGTATTCTGTTTGAGAAGAACCAGCAGGCAGTGAGAAGCAAACCACCCATGTTGCGTGATTAGCGCGCTTTCATTCTCGGCGGCCCCCGCCAGTCCCTAGGTCTTCGTGTCGCGATCGGTACTACCATTGACGCGACCGTCCGACGCTATCATGGTATACGCTGTGGGTGTGTGTTACAAATCAAAATGCATAAGACCGCCCCCAAACACGGCGGACCGAAAGACAGATCAGTAACTTCTCCGAATTTATTTGCTGTAAAATTGATGCGTGTACCTGCCCGTCTGGTCAGGGTCGTGCCTTCCTTGTTATGTGTGTGGGCTGACTCGGGCCCGGTGTGGGGTCAGGGATGAAGCCTGCACCCCTGACCCCAAACCTCGAGTCAGCCGACACACTTGACACCACGAGACGTAAACTCCTGCTCTCACTGTTCGGCAGACTGTTTGTGACGTTATCGCTTGACCACTCTTCCGTAGGCCATTGGAGAGTTATGATTGGATGGAGGCGGCCAAAAAAGACAAAAAAGGGTCCATCGGCAACGAAAATGACGAGAGTCTGTTTGAGACCAGCCCTGACCGCCACCCCATCCCGCTGGAGCACTACAACTGCAAAGCTGCCTTGTAACGTTATCGTTGATGACGCTACAACGGACTGTTTGAGAGCTCCGGTTGGACGAGGGTTGGCAAAAAAAAAAGGAAAATAGGGATCCATTTACCAAAAGAAAATGCCAAGCCTCGCCAGAGGTGGGCCCAAAGGCCTCTTGAAAAAGCAGAAGGCTAGTGTGGCACGGGTGACCCCTCGCGATCTTGACCATATCAATAGAGGATGAGATGACATTACAGATCCGTTCTCACAACAATACAATTGATCGTACACTGGCGTTTGGTTCCGAATATGAACTTAGAGCGACGATGATCGAAAGCTCTGGCTAATCCTTTTTGGCCCATGCTATCACTGTGCTGATGCCGGGAACAAAGTAATACTCTCCACCACGCGAGGTGGCAAAGAACTGTTGCTGGACGGCTGTCGCAGAGGTATCCACCTTGTTCGCAATACCGCTCAATTCGAACTTGACACCCTCAGTGTTGGCGAGCTGGAGTGTCACCAAACCTTCCTCTGAGATGTTGGTCGGGCCTGATGCCTGAGACACTGGCTGGGGGCCACCAATGATAGGATCTTGACCTGTTTGGAAGTGTCAGCAATTCCAGTTCAAGGGGATGAAGTGATACACTGACCAGTCTTCTTGGGTTCGAGGCCAACAAGAGGGAAGTAGTCGTTGTTAGCGAACCCAGTAGTTTGACGATAGAAACCATTGTCGATGGAGGACTGGTAGCAGACGAAGAGAAGCCCGCGAGGGGACACAAAGTCCGCTTTCTGCTTTTCCGTAAGCGTTTTCCATTCCTCGCGTTCCTCGGCAGAGACCTACTCCCGATTATCAACACTTAATTGAGTACGGATCCGGGTTCGGAAACGTACCTCATCCCCGTAAGGAATACCCGCACGAATAATCACAGAAGCGTCGAGGTACTCTTTGCTAATGAGTGGCAGCAAGTTTCGGGGCTCTGTCTTACGGATGTGCGCAAAAAGTGGACATCCGTTACTCCTCTCGGTATAGTCAAAATTATTGATATACTGCGGTTTCTGGTACTGAGGATCTTCAATGTAGGGACAGAGCGCAAGAGGGACACCCTGCAATAGTGGTTAGTGCCGGAGAACCAGATGTCCACGATGTTGCGTTATCTCACAGATTTGTATCTGCCCACTAATTGCGCTCCGAACAACAGCTTCCTTTGTTCAGCATCAAGATGGATTCCTGGCTTCGGCTGAGCAGGGATAGACGGCCAATTTTTATTGATATAATCCTCGAGAAATAGGACGTTCTGCTCAAGTTTGCGGAAGACCATGAAGGCACCGTCCTTGGTCCAGGTGGGACGTTGCAAGAGGCGTTTATTGTCACAAATAGGGTCTCCTTTGTACCCCATTATAATCACGCCTGGGTTGACTTTACGTTGACCTGGCTTGGGGACACCCCAATCGCAGCTGAGCAAACTGTTGAGTGATGTAAGAATTACGATAAGAAATCACGCACTCGATGGCTGGCTGGGAAATTCCGTCCCTCCATCCAAAGTGTTCGCCATCACCTACACGTACACGACCATCGTAGGTTTTCAGCACAGTAATTGAGTTCTTGAACAATTCTTTGATTTCTTCCATTTTGTCGTGGCAAGTTTTTTGCTCTATTTCAGAGGACGGATCAGCAAGTAAAATCGCGCATCGTGGTGAGGACAAGTCGTACCCCTGACGGTGAGGAGGAGGATACCGTGACTGATAGCATCACCGTCAAAGACGTCGTCGTACTGGCCCTTATCGCCCAGTTCTGCCTTCTCAAGGTATTGTGATCCTTTGTCGAAATGAGGATCCCGCAGGTCCCCGGTTTTACCCAACGCATTCAATCCGGCTCTGGAGAATGCTATGCCAGTCGAAATGATATCTTTGTGACTTCCTCCGTGAGTATGAATGTTAAGGAGATTCTGAGCGGTCTGCCTAGAGCTGGTAATCATGGGAGCATATTTCGCAAGATCCTTTCGAAACTGTTCGAGTTGGTTGTCCTTGATCCTAAAGATCAGGAAACATTCCCATTTCTGCGTAATGGGTCAACCCGATGGTATTAAAATGAGTTACGTGTGTACCTTCGGGAACATATAGTACACATCACCCTGGACGTTATCAAGGTCAGGGTTGATTGGTTCGGGAGGGGGAGGAGCGTCATTTGTGGGGAGAGTCCGGGGTTGGGGGACAGCAACACCTTCCTCGTCTTCGGGGGCGCCTTCGGGCTCGTATTCAGGAGCACCAGCTGGGGGGCCGGCCTCGATGAACTCTCGGTGAGGGACAACTGCACGTCTTTGAAAATACGATAGCTTGGGCTGCTGAGACATGTCGCACGAGTGAAGGATGGATCACCCTGCCCATAGCTCCCTGTCTCCAAATACTTAAATTCAGTCCGCACCTCCACTCCTCCGGGGTTCCACGTCCCCGGTTCCGTGATAATGGCCAGCTTGATTGCTCGCTATGGCCTTGTGTTTCGTCGAAATAGATGGAGATAGTGCTCCTATCCGCCGCAATCGGATAATTGTATGGAAGTCAAGGGTTCAAGAAGTTGACGTACTCCCATGGTCCGTTGACATACTCTTCTCGTGAACTGTGTACGTTCAACGGATCACAATTGAATCTGAGAAGTAATTGGCAGAATAGGGGCTGACGTATTGAATAGCACCCAATTGACTCACTAGGTCGTCGACGCGATATGACCGCGCGAGTTCGATCAAGACGCTCCAATTGGTGGCGCGGCATGAGCATGACCGGGTTCAATCACTCCACAACCAAATCCATCAGTACCAAATGTACCCGATCAGTGACCCGTCAATTAAAGGGCTTAGTTGGAAAATGTCCTGACAGAAATTGAATTGTTTTATGAGGTCAGAAGACATTTTGGTCTTGCTGTTGCTGAATGAGTCTGACTCTACCCTGAATGACTACTCATGCCAGTGACCGTGCCATTGTGTGACGGTGTCTTGATGTTTGTGACAGCACACTGACGCTGGTCTTCGCCCAAATTGCCGCGGGGCACCCCCAAATTCTACCCACTCCGAGTCCTTATCACCGCTCAGTGACCATTTGGTCCGGATCAACAACCTGGGTCCGGACCGAAGAGAATCGATCCGGTTCTGCTTGATTTCCGAGTCATGGTGCGGTTTTGTCCACCCATTGCACGCAAAAGATAACCTGTTAAATTTGGCACCTCCCCTCCTACTACTTGACGGTACGTAGATCGGTCGCGCAGCCTGCGCCCTCTCCCACGTAATTCTATTCGCCTCCCCGGATTCACGCTATGGTACAAGCGTCATTTGTGCCGTCAATTTCACCCTCTCAGACGAGCCTCGTGACGATCGCATGACACACTGCCCGGAACGCATCTCGTTAAAGCGTTGTGTTTGATTTGAAGGGTTCCATTCAATGACGGATTCGAGATGGTCCTAACTTGATGGGGATTGTTCAACTCACCTCGAGGCCCAGGAAGGATTCCATAACTCTTCGTGAAGTAATCGCAACGATCAGTCGATGGACTGGCCGCTGCCGTCATGATAAGAAGTGTATTTGGCGAGTGAGTTTCCATTGATCAAGCAAGGGAGCCGAGTAATCACGGGGTGTGGAGCACGGCCACCACCCTTGAACCCCCATTATTATTGTCCTCCGATCACAACCTTCGGTGACCCGTAGGGGCGATAACGTCAACCATCCGTACGTCAACAAGACAGTACCCATGATAGTATGGTACTCAGTTGAAGTTGTACAGGTGACTCATAACTTTCTTTATCCTCAGATCAAACCTTGGTCAGACAATCTGCACCCCAGTTCTAGTGGCGTGAACTGTCGCAAGGCTCAAGTCTCAGGGCCATGCGCTAGTGGGTACAATTCTTTGTTTGACCTGTGGTTGCCAGCCAGGAGCGAGCATCTATTTACATAAATCAATATCCTGGTAGCTTCTACTGGCCTCACCGCTGGGGTCGAGCTCATACCTGGTAGTCCCTTTCACTCGGGACCACAATAGACTTCTTAGAATCAGGGCTTAGCTTACGACCCGGCCAGAGCACCGTTATTTGCCACTTACGGCCGTTGTTTCCTGAAGCGCAGACCCCTGGCTCGGTTGGTTTCTAAACTCCAGTCACATGGCAAATTACTCCACCTACAAAGACCCTGTCGCACTACCTCACGACGCGGATGGGTGTGTTCCTTCGAGTTCACGCTCAATTATTAGTATTTACCATTTATTCAACAGAAGCGGATTCGGCGCGGAACCAAATTGGCAGGACTCTTCACCTCAGTCCGAGTCGACCAAAAAGGCCAGACGGTGTTGACCACGACGTCAAGGAATTGAACCCCAGTAGAGCTAACGCTGAGTCGCGGTGCGAGTGACGCGAAAGAGTCCCCATCCAGGTTGCTATTTATGTAATCTTGGTTTCAGCCCAACTTCCAACTTGAACAATCACCTCATTTGAAGTTGACGCGGCTCGCCAAACCAAAGGCCACACACCCTTCTCGTGATATACACCTCTTTTCCTCTTCGGGACTCAGGATATCGATTATCACTCGTGTACGCTTCTAGTACGTGGATTGAAAGCCGCTTCACATGCAGTCTTATCAAACGTCGAGAACCCTACCCCAATTCCTGGCCCTATCGTTTTCCCTTTGAGAATGCCCACTGCAATCCCTTCTGGGACGTGTATGCCAATGTACTTTCGTACGTCAGTTCCGGTGGTACCCACTTATTTTTCCTCTTCAGGGTTGTTTTCCGCTCTAGAAATGGGCACTTGTGCTTTCACATATACTTCCTCCCATCGATCGCTGAGAACGTACGCGCGAGACGGCGCTATAATTCAAACCTAATGCATACATTACCTCTCCGGAGTCGAGGGTTCATGGCTGTTTTGCAAGGCTTCGTTCCACTATGATGTGGTGAATGGGAGCACGACTACGGGTTGTCAGCAGACTTGCGTAATTGGCCTCGTGGGGGGACCCCCAAGCTCATGTTTGGGTTCTCCAAACAAAACGCGGAAGGATAAAGGCCGTACGTTTCGTTGCTTCATCCAACCGGTGTTTCCGCATCATGTCGTTCCAGCCTCAGCCTACCAAAGCCGGGACCTACCGTGTCAAAGTGTTTAACAGCAATGATGATCTGTACTGGAAGTTTATCCCCGATAGAGACCGTTGGATTCAGCTCGCTGCTGTCGACAAATCTGCTAAACCATCTAGCATCCAGTTCAAGGCAACGCCGTCTCGTTCAACTGTCGGATCGATAACTGAATAATTCTACCCACAGTGGAGAATTTCCCCTGTGTCTGGCGCCTCGGATATTTTCACGATCTGCCCCGCGTACGACGTGGATGTGGGCCTCATCTCATCTACAGATAATGCATCCAAGTACTGGGGCCACGGTTCCGCTCAAGGCCACGTAGGCGCTTCTGCCAATTGGAAGATCACGATCGACGGACAATATTCGAAGTATGCACCCACTATCTCTTCTTACTTTGTTCTTACTCTTCGCTCAGGATTAAGATCGAGGACACACTTAACGTTCTTGATTGTCGCGATACCTCTGCGAATGTGGGTCCCGCTTCGCTTCCTTGTTTGGTAACTCCATCTGAACATGTTTCCCGGTTACTAGTGCGTCCACTTTTACCCGGATCAACCAGTAAGCCCTTGATTCATTTAGTAACATCTCAGATGTATTAACTCTTATTTAGTCCCCCGATGCCAAGAACCAATGTTTTGTCTTCGAACCCGTCGAAGATTCTAGTGGTCCAACTCCGTTGCCTCCTGGCGGCAAGACATTCGAGCAGCTCTGGTTCCAGCTTACTGCGCAAAAGGCATCCGAGGAACAATATGATATTATCGTCATCGGCACTGGGATGGGTGGAGGAGTTATAGCCGGCGATCTCTATGACACCAACGCCAGGCTTGGTAGCCTCGGAAAGAGTGTGCTAGTCATCGAGAAAGGTGGCCTAGCATTCCACTCCCATTGTTTAAACGCATCTCGTCCCAACGGCTTCGGCGAGGACCGTGGCCAGCAGAATGATACGTTCTTCTCCCTCTTCAAGGAGGACTACCAGTTCCGGGACCCGAACCAGGGCAACCAGTGGAAAGCTGGACCTATGTTTAACGTTGGCGGACGAAGTGCTGCCTGGGGTTTATTTATCCCTCGTATCTACGACGATTGCCTGATGGAAGAACTCGGGGGAGACCTTTTCCAAGAGCTCGTCCGCAAAGACAATTGCTGGTACAAACTCGCCGAGGATCTCATGAGTCTTTACCTACCCAAGACAAACGCCATTCATCTCGATCTCATGGAGCGTCTGAACGTCAGGACTGCGGAGAGGAAGTGTCAATGGCAGTGGGGCCGTATCGCTTCCGAATTCAACGAAGCCAAGAATTTCGACTTTGCCCTCGGTGCTTATAGCCCCATCGACAAGTTACTGGAAATCGTGATGAGCAAGAAGAGAAATCAGGATAAGACGGGCGTCGAGCACCCCAAATGGAAAATGCTCATCAATACGGAAGTTCGCCGCATTATCTGGGATGGCCGCCGAGCTGCGGGTGTGGTCGTTCGAGACGCAAGCGGGGAGACTGAAATCTTTCTCAGGAAGGGCGATCAAGGCAAACCCGCTGCAGACACTCAGGTTATTCTAGGTGCAGGAAGTGTTGGTTCTCCTGCGATCTTGATGCGCAGTGGCTTGACCGAAGAGCTTCAGGAGAATGGCGGGCTGCATCTCACCGACCATGATATTTTCGCCAAGGCCTTTGCGTTCCAGTACAAGGACCCTACAATGCGTGAACAAGTGGGTTCGATGAAGCTCCAGAGCTACGTTCATCTCTCATCTGGGAAGGTTTCCCTTGTCAACGTCGCCGTCGACGCTTCCTCCTTTCTCCCTCGCACGCTGGACCGTGCACAGACCTTCACCACTCAAGACTTCCCTAAATTGATTATCGCCCACATCATGCCCGCTCCTCTCGATGAGGAGAACACTATTGAACTTGACGCCAGCGGCGAACCGGTCGTCATCGCGGAGCGTCACCCTAAGTTCTCGAACTCCAACAAGGACGTCAAGGAGCTGCGCGAAGTCACCAAGGATATCATCAGGGTTATCAAGAACAGGCTAGGCATAAAACTTCGCCCCACCGATCCAGATGATAACAATAACTGGGACGACGCCACTTTCTTCAAGCCGCTCGAGTTGGGCGGGGTTGCGCATGAGCTGGGGACCATCCCGATGCCAAGTCACAACAAGTCTCGCCCCAACAAATCACACCTCTTGGAAGATGATCTCTCGTTCCGGCCGCGAAAGGGAGTTTATGTATGCGACCTTTCCATCTTTCCTTGGTCCCCTGAAGTCAACCCTACTTTGACCCTTGTCGCTCTCGCTCTCCGACTCTCGAGGTCGATCCACCCACGTATTCCAACATTAAACAAAGCAACCGATACAATCTACGCCATGAACCAGACTGGAGAGAACATCAAGGTTTTCGTCTCGAACCGTGCAGGAGTAGAGTTGACGCCTGAGGAGACTGAAGAGAACAAGGGGGGCAAGGTTTTGCGTCGTGGGGAGATGGTGATTCGCAAACGTGCCAACAAGGTGCATGAGACCGTGATGGTCTACCGGCTGGACTATAACAGCACGGATACCTACCAGCCGCGACCCGTGTTGTACGGGGCAACCGCGGGCGAGCTTTGCATCGTAGACTAACTCGTGAGCATCCCGGTTCATTTTACGGTTTGTCCGTTTTTTCTCCCATCTGACACATCCCTGGCAGTACCCGTTCTCGTTCTCGTGTACTGGTACTCTTTTTCTCCCTCTATACAAAGACTGGCCATTGTACTGTATAAAAACACTAGCGCCACAGATTGTATGTTTATCTCACTGCGAGTACAACAGGTTGGGACATTCCAGAACGAAAAGGGACTGTCCGGGGACACATGCTGATCCTAGTCACTGTCAGCCTTGTAATCAACCTTCTGTCACATGGCCCGGTGGCATGAACCATAAAGTATGAGTGACCGACGAGCCTGGAATAGTATCACAGAGGGCGAGGAGAGAAGCGCGAGACTATGCTGAACGGAATAGTGAATAGGCCGAGGCCGATATCCGAGGGCTTTTCGTGTCCCGAAAGTGATCCAGAAAGGAACGGCGGAGACCTTGTGTGCGTCGGCGCGCTTGTGTCGCATACGCACTGGGCCTCGATAGGATGTCCAAACAAACCCGCCCAGGTAAGCGGGTTTGTGCGACGCTGACCATTGCTAGCTCTTCTTCGAGTGACAGGCATGTTCACATGACCATCATTTCGTGTGCCACGAGATTCATGTCTTGTCTATTCAGTACAGTTTTTCAATGACGTGCGTGATCCATTGTACAAGATGCCAATGAACTGTAATAAAATGTGCACATTCTTGTTGCAATTCCTGACGAGTGTGTGCAATTTCTGATGCAGGTTTTTCGTGAGGAAGACCGAGCGACTGGCGAAGGACGCCGAAAACGAGAAGACGCCAATCGCACGACACGGGTGGTTGCTTTTCGTTATCCGCTCGCTCTTCTCAAACAGAACCCCGTTCAATCCCCGAAGATACCAGCTCCCTTGGCGCCGAGGACAAGACGACGTCCCAATGTACCGTAATATGCTCTGGCTATACGCGATTAGCAAGCCGCTCACTGGCATTGGCTCGTGCAGAACGGAAGGCATCTGTGCTCCACATGCTGACTTAGCATTCCCATCTAATCAGGGACCCGAATTTAACCTGCCTCAACCCCAGTAACTTGTAACCACAGTGCGTGATTGGCACCCTCTGTTGTGTTCAAAACATGGCTACAGTATATTCCAAGTCCACCGTACTGCCCGACGGCTTCAAAAAGCTCGCTCGCCTCGTGGAGGATCGTCCCGTCAATGGCTGGGATGATGCATGGTGGGCGATGATCATACACCAGACTCGGATGCAAACAATGACACATGTCCACGTTTCCTTCCTCAAGGAAAACAGGCGTCACGCCTTGGGACGCAGGGGATATTCAGCCTGGGCTACGTGACCTGATCCTGTCGAATGAACTCAATCTTCCCAGGGTTGGCCGT
>JBBPJV010001262.1:0-10238 GCA_038088915.1 Sutorius aff. eximius
GTAGATAATAAGCCACCCTTCAGCGATCATGTCTCTGAAGGAGTCATTCATGAAGCGTTGGAATGTGGCTGGGGAATTGGTGAGTTCAAAGAACATCACCATAGGTTCAAAAAGTCTGCAGTGGGTGTTGAAAGTGGCTTTCCACTGATGACCATCTTTGATATGCACATTATTGTACCCCCACCATATGTCAAACTTGATGTAAACATTAGACCCCTTGAGTTTATCGATCAAGGAGGAAATGAGTGGTAAAGGGTACCCATTGCAGACTGTATGTTGATTGACATAACAGTAGTCTTGACATGGTCATAGTTTTCCATCCTTTTTCTGGATGAAGAAAAATGGGGATGCTTGCTCGGATTGGGACAGCCATATCTTTCCAGCTTTCAGGTTTTCTTCTAGGAATTTGTCAAGGGCTTTTTCCTGAATGGCATCAAGTTTATACAGGGAGGATATCCTGGCCTTAAACTTGGGTTTCAAGTTGATTTTGTGGTCATACAGCCAAGATGAAGGAACATGATCGCAGGATTCCTTGGCGAACATGTCTTTGAATGTGGTGAATGCCTCTGGGAGCGTCATGGGAGTTTTGGATGCATTTGCATCAGCAACAAGTTGGTAGATGTCATGGTGGCAGTGATAGAGGATGCAGGGAGGTATCGCCCATCTTTAGAGGGGATCCACCCCCTGTGAATGGCGTGTTGATGCATATCAATTTGCCATGTCCAGGGTGTCCACTCATTGATGTAATTGAACAAGTGTTGGTCAGTTTCCATGGAACAGATGACATGCTTTATCAGTTTGGAGATTTTTGGTTTCTGGAAGTGGGAGTCATGTCGGTCCAGGTCCATCTTGTAGAGTCGGTGAAGCTCCTTAGATTGGTCCTTGGATTCGTCTACCTCCAAAGTCCTCTTCTCCCAATCGATGTGGGGATTAGCCATCCTCAACCAAGGCACTTCAAGAATGACATTGTGGGATCCACAGCTCATGACATGAAACTGCTGTAGCATGGCTACTCCATCAATATTGACACAGAGTCGAGCTGAATAGAGCACTTGCTTGGATCAGTTGGTGGACCTGTCTACGTTGTGTATGACAACAGGTTGTTTGAGTCAGGATACTGGGATTTTGTATTTTCTGGTGAACATCATGTCAATACAGTTGATGTCTGCCCCAGCATCTACTTGGGCAAAGGTGTCAACGGCTTTGAGGGTGTGTGTGGGCTGGACAAGTTGTAGGGGAATTCGGATAGATTTTGAACTACATGATACAACTTGTGCACAAGTAAAGGAGGGGGCTCGCATCGAAGGAGGCCTCCTGTCTGAAAACCCGAGTCAATTTGCACTCGACCCATGGTCTCACTTTCTTCATCATCCTCAATCTCAATTAGGTTAGGAACTTTTTCTTTGGTCTCCACTTTCTGCACCTTGGATTTGATGACAGGGACAGGTGGTGGGTTAGGCCTTGGTTTGGGCAGAAAGACTGCTTTGCAGTTGGTGGTAGTGTGACCTGGTTTCCAACAATGGAAACAGAGATTTTCTTTGAAGCAACAGGCCCTTTCTTTGGGCATTAGTTTACCCACTGTTACGATTTGTTTCCTTTTTTTACTTCTCTTGTCTAACAGTCTAGCTCACATTCCTAATGCTCGCTACCCTGTAGACTCCTTTGGTTTCCCTCTTCATCTCACAGTCTAGCTTGCATTCCAATGCTCACTACACTGCAGACCTTGTAGCTGTTCCTACACTTCGGTGTCCGAACCTCATGGACTACATTTCGCCCATCACGTGATCCTTTTACTCATGTGACTATTATCCTTTTTGTAGCCATTCCCATGCCACCAAGCATGGATCAAGGACTACCATTTCCAATGACTCGCCTCACAGTTCATCATCTTAGATTGCCTTTCTCCTTGTGTCCTACACAAGTCCCCTTTACAGAATCCTGGTGTTTCCTTTCCCTTTACCACCAGATATCCTAATATGGCCTATTCCTTTCCTTTCTGTCTACCCTGGACCCACAGCTCTCCATTGTATTCTTACTATAGATCTCCTGCCCTTGGACCCATGGTTGTCCATTGTATTCTTAGCATAGATCTCTCCATCTCCCCTCTTGGCTCTCCATCGAGATCTACCTTAGTATCTCTTTTATTCTTTCCTTCCTCTTATGGATACTACTTTCCTGTGCTCGCCTTACTATATAAGACTTGCGCCTTCCTTGTAGTATTCCTTATGCTAGTTCCTACCCAGTACTTAGGACATAGTACTCCCGTACTTGTCTAGTCCTGTCTTCGTTTATCCCTCATGTCCTTACCTCCGATATCCCAATACTGGCTTTTCCCTCATCACTGCACTGTGTGCATCTTCATCGACCCTCAGTCTGGCACTGCGACCACCACCATCCTTCAGGTCTCCCTTCACTGTCTTTCCTTGCTCCTTGGACTCCATCCCTGAGTCCCTCACTGTCATTAAGTTCCCCATTCATCAGTCAGAGACTGATCATCCTCGTCATACATTGGTTCCTCGATGTCTTCCTCGTCCCAACTTGATGTTGACCTTTGTCCTCGTCCCCTGCAATGTTCCTCTTGCAATTCCTCATCCTCCGGCCTTCCTTTCTGGCCTCCTGATCCTCCCTTGAACCCCCTTGGGTTCCTACACCTTCTAGCCTGTCCATCTATCAAGCTCACATTGTTCCTCCTCCTGGTAGTCCTTTCCAGGATCCCCGACCCCTAGAAGTACTGTGCTCCTTGCCACTGGGTGGAGCAACTGCTCCATACCTTCCGCCCAATCCCTAAGGGGCTTGGTCGTAACAGGACAGATCCTGGGGCTTCTTCCAGAACTCCAGATTATGATGATTGGTCCAAATTTCAAAATGGTCTCAGTCAACAAGATGGTGACACCACTCTTTGAGGGCACAAATGATGGCTAGCAACTCCTTATCATAGATTGGATAGTTGCATTTGGCTGAGTCGAATGAATGTGAAATGAAACCAGCCAGGTGCCAGTTTCCGTCAGGCAACTGATAGGATAACACTGCTCCAGTGGCAATATCTGAAGCATTGCATTCAATGCAAACAGGGCAGGAAGAGTCTGGATATGTGAGCAATGGTGTAGACATGACAATATTTTTGAGTTTATTGAATGCTGCTTCACATTCTTCTGACCAGATGTATGGAGTGTCTTTTTGCATTAAATTATTGAGCAGTCTAGCTGCATCAGCAAATCCTTGTATGAAATGGCGATAATAATTTGCCATTTCCAGGAATGATTGAAGTTGCTTTAAGTTACAGGGGGTTGGCCAGTCAGTGATTGCTTGTACCTTGGGTTTCTGCATTTCTACCTCCTCCTTAGATACAACCATTTCTAAATAATCTACTTTGTCCTTGTGAAAGAAATACTTTGAGGACTTTAAATAAAGGTTGTTATCATGTAGTCTTTGTAGGACTTCATGAACTACTCAAGAATGTTCTTCTTTTGTCTTTTTTGACATAAATATCATGATATCGTCGATATAAATAACCATGACAGCATACATATTGGAGAAAATGTTGTTTACCATATTTTGGAATGTGCCTGGAGAATTGCACATTCCAAAATACATTACCAGGGGTTCATACACACCAATAGGGGTGGTGAATGCACCCTTCCATTCATCATCTTCTTTAATGTGAACATTGTTGTATCCCCAGTGCAAGTCCAGGGTTGTAAACATATCTGCACCTTTTAATCTATCAATCAGTGATGGGATCAGTGGCAACAGATAGTTATTCTTTTTTGTGTGTTCATTTAAATACCAATAGTCCATCACCATACATTTCTTACCATCCTTTTTAGGGATAAAGAAGACAGGTGATGTTTGATCCAATTTGGAGGGTCAGATATAACCCTTCTTGAGTTCTTTTTTGATAAATATCCGAACTTCTTCTAGTTCAGTGTTGGAGAGTTGAATAATATGGCCCTTCTTTTTGATAAATCTGGGCTCTAGTTCAATAGCATGATCCCACGGTTTTCTAGTGGGCATGCAATGTGATTCTTGCTCAGAAAATACGTCAAGATAATCCCAGTATTCTAGAGGTACTTCCATTTTTAGCTTTTCTTCTTTGTCAGCCAGGATGGCCTGAAGTTCCATTATAGGGTGAGCATGGCATCGATCCATGCAGCAAGAGAAGGTGATTTCTTTGTCAATCCAGTTGACATCAGGATTGTGGTGTGAGAGCCAGTTGTAACCAATGATTAGATCTTGGTTGCCCATATATGATATGAAGGCATCAATGGCTTCCATATGGGGGTTTCCTTGTTTATCTTTGACTACTATAGTTATTGCCACTTTTTCTTTGATGCATCCAATGGTCTGATCGGAACCATCGGCATTAAGGACACGAAATTCTCAGCCAAGCGAGATTCATTCAAGATGATGGTCATTGACATATGTAGAATCAATGAATGTGTATGTGGCCCCTGAATCGAGTAAGGCCAGGGTATTGCCTATTTCTGACCAACACTATTTTCCTTCATGGGTGGCGAACCCATATACCTTGGTGTTGAGTGAGAACTCGACTGGTCCTTGTGATCATGCAAAGCCAGTCGGTTCAAGGGTTTTATAGATATCATAGATGTGAAAAATATCCATGTCATCGCTAATTACTTTATGTAATTTTTTCTTTTGTTTTTGGGGAGAATCAAGCACTGCATTATCACTGGCAGCCATGTCATTTCTGGATGCTCCCTCAGTTACAAAACTACATGAATTAAATAATACAGGGGAACTAATACTACAAATGTTCAATTCTAACTTGTGGGAGTCCAAGTCCATAAACTTCTCAGAGTTCATAGAATTATAAATGGGTAAAGGAGAAAATTGATTAGAGAAAGAAAGTTTGTCCAGTCCAGTAATACCTCGATTGTTACCAGACTTCTTCAATTTAAAGAGACCTTTTTCTCAGCCTTTGCCTTGGTTTCTTGAGTGAGCTGAGCTTGCCAGTATGCCTCTACTTCAGCATTATCCCACGAGGCATGGTGGGATTGCAAGTGGCCTTGACCAGGTTGAGCAGCTTGAGAAGATATGACTAGGGCCTGTGAGGCCAGGGGCATGGGAAGGGGGCAGTGAGAATATTGAGGACGAGATGGACCCGGGTTGTTGAATTGGGAGTATTGGGGGTCCTGGAATTGCCAAATGCAGCCAGGTCGGGGATTACAGGGCTTCTGGGATTCTGGACAGTCACATGATTGATGTCCAAACTTGTTGCAATTGAAGCAGTTTCCATTGAAGGGTCGCTTCATTTGCTGGGCTTGTTGAGCCCCTATTTCCATTGGTGCACCCCATCCTGGTTGGGTGCTGGTTTGAATGAATCGGGGCGGATACCCCTGTCTTTGGTATTGTGGGAATCAAATTCCCTATTCATATCAGATTTGTTCAAACTGTTCTCCCATTTCTGCATAGGCATTGATTGTTTTCTCAAATTCTAAGTCCTCTTTGGCTTGTAGGACTGTGGTGTATATTTTGTAGTCGATAGATTTTCTTAGGAGGTGAATGGTGGTTTCATCATCTATCTTGATGTCCTCTTTTAGAAACTGAAATTCATTGAGAAACTCCACAGTCCTGCAGTTTCCTTGTTTCATGTTTTCTAATTTTGTGTACTCCATTTCTTTGTAGTCCACAATCTTAAAATACTTCTCAACATCTTTCTTCAGTTCTTCCCAGGATGGCCATTTGTCCTTTTCTAGACATTTCCTTATTTGGAGGTGGGTGAATGCAACTGCATCACCATCCATGTGCATCCATATGGCTGTGGCTTTTTCCTTATCTAGATTAAAGGGGTGCCATTTCTGGATGGATACCCAAAGTTCGATGAATAGCCACCATTTTCGGAATGTGGCTCTTTTTCTGTCCCATTTGCCGGGGTCAGTGAATTTCTTATTGAGGTTTTTAGAGGTGCCCTCTGAGATGAGACCAAAAACCTAAGCTAAGTCAACAAGGTGAAATCAATAGAACATGTTCTGATGCCATGCAACATTTTTATGATGAAGAGGAAGAATGGAAGAAAGGGAACACATGATACAATGACCACAGGCGAGGGTAAGGAGAGTGCTAGGTAATTCCACTTAATCCTAGGAGTGATCCCAGATAATGCCTGTTACGATACCGTTCCCTTTAACCTAACTTTTATCCTAGTCTAGGGTTAGCCTAGCTAGTACTTACTTTCGCTACACTTTGGACTACACATCATACATTGGACTTCACTATTTCCTGTACCATAGCACATGACTGCCTCACATGACTCCCATTCCCATCCCTGGCACATGACCTAGTCATGTGACCATACATATCATAGTAGCTTATGGACTGTTACATATCTATGATGTCATAGGGTCTAGACCACTACATCATAGTCTAGCCCCTTATGTCACCTCTCTCATTACTTAGACATGTCCTTATTTAGTTATCAGGGGTACAGCACAGCATGGTCTGTGCGCTGGCCTCTCTGCATATATATAGGGCATGGTGAGACAGACTGGATTCCCTCCAGTCTTGTCAACCTGTGCATAGCCTGGGTCTAAGGGGGAGTGGCCATCAGCTGCTCTATGCTTCCCCTCCAGTGTAATGGCTCATACATTGACTATCCTCTCGTTCTCCTCATCGTCTATACCATTGCTGGGCATCATAGCCAGTTCTACTCTTTATCGATCATCATTAGCACGTCATCAGGTGGCCCTCCAATGCTGTGTGCTTGGAATTAGGGTTAGAGGTTTGCCTTGCCCTTAATGAGTTCCTCCTTGGGCTCGTTACAATGCCCAAGTGAACTAGACTGGGGAGCAGTCATAGTATCACCCAGGTATATATACAAATGCCAAGACTACTTACTAATACATGACTAATATATGGTGAGAATGGTACGATAGATAAGAGAAAGGTACACCAATGGCAAAAGGGGCTCTTATCTATGATGTCATGGGTCTAGATCAGTCACATGATCTGACATCATAGAATCTAGGCCCTAGTCACATGATCATGGGAAAGAAAAGATAGGGGAAGTCATGTGATCTAGTGTGACAAAATAAAGAGGGAAAAGTGTTGACTACAGGTGTACGGTGGAGGGTTAGTGTTACGACTGTTCCAGGTAGGACCAGGTGTAGCTTCTGAGGATCACCTCTTGCCACAAGGGTGTAGGGTTACAAACGGTGGGGGTGATGGATGGTGAAGGTGAGTGACGAAGGGTTGCTACGAATAGCAACAGAACGAGAGTGACGGAGTAACGGCCTCACGAGTAGAGGGCGGTAAACGACGTAGGTAGGAACCGAGGAGGTGTGGATACACCGATGAGGGATGAGATGCAATGCTCAAGAACTACCCCCTTTGTAGAAAGGCAGGTGGAGACGAAGGATGAAGGTGATGACGACTAGTCAAGAATTCTCACTAGGTGAGGCCTAAGAGAAGTTAAGTATAGATTGAGATGATCGAAGTACAGAAGAGAACTAGCATGAGGAAATATCTACAGAGGTTACAGGTTTATATAGTAGTAAGGCCTGGGAAAGAGTTACCCGACTGGGTAAGTATTATGTAACCGAGAGTCTTTGGTGAGGAAAGAAATGTAGTGTAAGTAAAGGGTAAGTATGCTGCCGGCAATTGATAAGGTGGAGAGTGGGATGGGAGAGTGGCAGCGCGAGTAGGGGAAACTGGTAGTACACAAGGGAAGGAAAAAGAAATCGTAACAGTACCCCCTTTGTACACTTGAGGCACCGACGAGAGTAAAACCCATCCTAATTGTCGAATCCCAGAGAACCTGTCATGTTCCTTTCAGCATCGTAGTCAAGGGAGTAGTCGATATTGGGGTCGTAGTGGGGAACAGGAGAAGGTTTGCGGAAGTAGATGTTGTGACGACGCTGGGGTCCCGGACTGGTGGTGATACGATGGGTGCTGATTCTAGGGGATGCGCAGGCAGACCGGGTGGGTCCATTGGACCGAGTGGATCCGGAAGAGGCTGAGGACGAGGAGGTGGATATCATGGGCGGGTGAGCCCATCAATGAAGTGGGCATCTACACTGGGCGTGGCCAGGGGCGAATCGGAGGCAGATGGGGCATTGATAGACTGGGCAAGCGACCCGATTATGTCCCACCTGGTGGCAATGGAAACATGCCTCTGAGTAGCGAGGGTGACTTCGAAGGAGGGGGGTTCGACTGGCATTACCGGTCCAGTAAGCCTCAACTCTGTCCATGAGCGCTGCTTCTTCAGAGTTGAGGGGAGAGGACAAGGCCGACAGAGTGGGTGGTGGAATGGGGACTGGATCAGGGGAACCGATGCGTTGCTCCAAGGGTCCTTCTCTAGCGAGTTCCCGGACGTATCTGTTGACGTCATGTAGTAGTTCTCCAAATCAGAGTTGAAATCGGAGTTGAGCCAGAGTGGAATGGAGTTCACTGTACATGGAATGGGTGATAGTACAGTGGAGTTCGGATCTGGCTTCGTTCAACTCCACGCAGGTAAGAATTCTGAGGCATTCTGATTGGAGCATGGCTCGATAGAGGGCATAAAGGGGAGAGTCCATGTCGAGGTGGGATTCAATGGGAACTGCGAGACGGGACGAGGACAGATAGTGGTACATGGACAGTTTGTAGTCCTGATTGGGCACTCCCGGCCTGTTAGCATGGGCACTGTCAGGGAGGTCGATGGCATCAACTCCGAGTCTGATCTGGTCCGAGGGTGTGGATAGGATTGACATAGGTACGGGTTCGGTTTCTTCTTGCGGTGGGGCCGACTGTTACGACAGCTCTTGGGATGCCCTGGTAATGTTTTTCTCTTCTTTGTCCTTACACTAAAAGCCACATCCCCGCCGATGTTCGGACTACCTTTCTCTTTGCCCCTATCTTCGGACTACTCGATAGCGGCTACGTCCTCCCATCTGTAGCGCCTCCGCTGACCTTCAGGCATGAGGCCTCTTACTTAGTCTTCTCCATCGTCCCACTCCTCCCTTTGACAGCGGAACTCCGTCCCCTTCACAAGTACTTCTCCTTTGTCTCGCTTAGATCTGATCGGTCTATATCCGGGTCCGCCCCATTTCACCTACATCCCCTTTCCAGGGTTTCTACCGATCAGATAGTGCTACCATTGCCTCGGGTCCTAGTTCCCTCTCGTTCCTTAGACTTCCCGACGGCTGGTAGTAGTAGTAGTACTTAAACCCCTGCTTAGTATTCCTGTACACTAGTCTTAGCGTAACCGGAATACACGCTATTACCTCTTCTTGACCGCTCTAGACAGCGACCCCTTCCCCATCTCTAGACCTTGCGGAAGAACCGACAAGCTCTTTCGACATTTCCTAGTACCTAAGGTCTAGGAACTCAAGACCCCCAACAGCGGTATAAACGGTCACGTCTCGCTCCACGACAGGACCGAGCGTAACAATACGCTAAGACTATCTAGGTGGCACCATCGCAGCTGCCCACCATTCCACCCAGACCCCCACTTACACACTTGTATCGCGACAGACCGTCGTCCCCCTCCCCCTCGTCACACTCTGAATCCCAATCTCCCCTCTCCGAACAAGACGAGACCCTCCCGACCCCTCAACAACAAGACTACGTTGAGCACGCGCTCGCTAGTCCCCTTCAAAGAACCACTATTTCTTCACAGCGGTCCCCAGCCCAGCCGGTACAACCCCTCTCGCAGATCTACCGGCGTGCCCCTAGACCCCCATCACCCCCTCCCCGAGTATTCCACCCACCCCCTGCCATGTCCAAGCCCACCGAACTTAGAATCTCCCCCCCCTCGGACTTCACCGGAGACTTTAGAAAGTCCGGCCCGTGGTTAAATGAAGTAAGAACGTATTTAGCCGTCAACGAAGAC
Source organism: Sutorius aff. eximius (assembly GCA_038088915.1). Lineage (NCBI taxonomy): Eukaryota > Fungi > Basidiomycota > Agaricomycetes > Boletales > Boletaceae > Sutorius > Sutorius aff. eximius. The sequence goes on from JBBPJV010001262.1 coordinate 9,830, forward strand.
GTCTACAACACCGACACGAAGCGAGTCGCTTACGCCCTCTCGTATATGAAAAATGGGTCCGCCCTGATCTGGGCGAACACCTTCAGGAATGCCGCCTTCAAGGCCTCTCCCAACTCCCTATCCCTTGGAAAATTCGACGACTTCGTTGACAAATTCAACGCCGCCTTCCTCCACCACGAAACCAAGAGCAACGCCCTGAACTGGCTCCGGACGGCTCGAGTCGAGCCGAAGAAGGGAAACTACGCTGTGGCCTTGGCAGATTACAATGCCAAGTTTAGAAGCTATGCAGCCGATGCCGAGAACCCCACCGACGACGTCTTAATTTCATTTTACCAGATGGGGATCCCACCCCTGATCATGGAAAAGATCTTGTTGATCGATTCCCCCCCTAAGACCATCGAAGGATGGA